>PVJO010020306.1:0-32337 GCA_004026905.1 Hystrix cristata
AGCTTCTGCCTTCAGAGGACTTGCCCAAGTTACCACCTTGAAAACAGGCGGCTGCAGCACCATACAATCAAGGGACGCAGATGCAAACACCAGCTCCCTGCCGCCTTTTCACCCTCAGTGGCGACCACTCAAGTGTCCAGGACTCTTCTCTCCCTGCAGCCTCTTACGTCACGTCACGGCTCACCTAGGTCATGTCAGCTTCCTGCCCTTCCATTGGTGCCACCAAATCTCCATTTAAGAGCCCCGCCTGTTTCTCTGGGTCATTTAGACATCCTCTGCAGGCAGCAAGTGTGAGAGGGTATCTGCAGCTGGAAGCACTCATGATGGGAGGGTTCACTGCCACCTCCGGTGGGGACAGTGTCCCCACAATGCTTCTACTAATGCGGTTCTTCCTCCAGAGCCCCCCACTGGACCACCTCCTGATGACTTTTGCCTCTTCTCTTTCTTGCCCAACACGGGGGAGCAGTACAATGGGGGGCCAGGTGTGGAGCTGGCTAGGTCTGAACAGGCCTTGGGGGTGACAGCTGGAAGACATGACATGGATGTGTTTTCTTTTCCAGAACCCCAGAGATGAAAGGCCTCCTCACGCTGGCTTGGCTCCTGGCTTATAGTAAGTGCTGACCTCTGAATGGCCTTCTGCCCCGTGGGAGGGACAGGGTAGTGGAAAGGAGACCAGCCCCTGAGGTCATAGAGACCAGCGTTTGAGTCTCGGCCCTGCACTCAGCGTGTAGCTGTAGATGTCAGCAGGAGCCTTCGTCTCTCTGAGTCTTGGATTCCTCATCAGACCGGGGTGATAACGTGGGCAGGGAGGGCTGTGGCAGGGCCAGATACTGTATGTCAGAGTGTAAAGGTTGTGAACATGAAGATATGTAGCTTGGGAATCTGGGGAGTGGATTTTTTCCTGCAGTGCCAAACAAAATAAGGCCAAAATGAAACAGTGACCTCAAAATAAAACATAAGATCTGTATCAAAATACTCACCCTTGATTTCTGAATTACTCTCTGCTCAGGCCTGTCCAGGTCTTCTACACACCCCGCCATTCACCACTTTCCAGCCTGGAGACGACTGGCTGTAGGCTCCCCTGCTGCGGCCCTGTAATCCTGCACACAACCCCGTTTCCCACAGGCTGTTCTGCCCCTTGAGGCCTTGCCGGATCTCTAGAGTCTCCAGGAACAACCAGAGATAGTGCAAGGAGAGAATACTCTAGCCTCAGGGACAGCCTCAGTTGCCCAGTTTGTAAGATGAGGCAACTGATATCTGTGATTGCTAAGATTCCCATTCTGATCTAAGACTCTGTAACTTATATTCTAAAAGGTCTTAGGCAAGGGGAGAAAAGGGTACGTCGCTGAGAGGAACAGGAAGTTCCTGTTTGTCTGCCTCCTTCCGTGTGGATTACGCTGAACATTTCTCTGTCCCTTATGATGGGTCTGCCATTATGCTCAGAGTTTGTATACCGTATTACTTTCACCCTCAGGATAACACCAAGAAGTAGGTGCTATCTTTGGACCCCTATTTCTCAGATGAAGAAACTGAGGCTCTGAGAGGTTGAGTGGCCTGTTCACTCTACTTCAGATTAGTGACAGGGCCAGGGTGGGAACCCTGGTCTGCTCCTTTTCCAAGTCCAAACTCTTGACCACTTCTCTATGCTGCTTGCCCTCCCCTCCCACTAACTGGGAGAATGAAAGAGGGTGAGGCGAAAAGGCAGGAGATTCTGAGAAGTGGGCCTGTAGCAGGGTACCCAGGGTCACCTAGGGACATGGGCTGTCTTGCAGGTGTGCCTGCCGTGCCAGGGGGCTTGCTAGAACTGAAGTCCATGATCGAGAAGGTGACCGGAAAGAATGCCTTGATGAACTATGGTTTTTATGGCTGCTACTGTGGCTGGGGTGGCCAAGGGACCCCCAAGGATGGCACTGACTGGTGAGCTGATTGTCCTAATTTCCCTTTTATGCTCTAGGCTCTGCACCCACATCATCTCATCCAATTCCATGTCTGTTCTAGAAGTATTAAAACACCATTTCATACTTGAGAAAACTGAGTCTCAGACAAGTTAACTGACTTGCTAACTATGCCAAGTAATTCCTAAACAATCTCAAGATCTCCACGCCTGATGAGTCATTTAATTTATTATATCATAACAAATGGTACTAATACGGCGGTTTAAAACAATCATAATAATTTATTTTGCTTACGGATTTTCCCTCTGGGTGGGGTGTGGTGGGATGGTTTATCTCTGCTCCGCTCAGTTTCAGCTTGAGATCTTGACTGGGGCCGGATGATCCACTTTCTACATGGCTCACTTCTATGGCTGGTGAGTTGTCCCTGTATCCTGGCCAGTAGTCCAGCCAAGGCTGTGGGCTGGGGGCCTCAGTTCCTTTTATTGTAGACTCCTCAAGGATGCTTAGACTTCCTCACAGCATGGTAACTGTTGGGTTCTAAGACCGTGTGTTCTCAAACTACAAGACAAGAAAGAATGGCATTTTTATCACCAACCTCAGAAATTCCAGTGTTGCTTACACTGTCCTCTTGGTTAAGCAGATATGGAGGTTTTAAGAAGGAGACCTAGGTTAATCGGTGGGTGCAAAGTTACAATTAGGAAGGAAGAGTAAGTTCTGGTGCTCTATTACATATAGGTTGACCAGAGTTAGTAATATAATACACATTCAAGAAAGCTGGGAGAGATGAAGTTTAATGGTCTCACCACAAAGAAGGGATGAATATTTGAAGTGATAAAAGTGCTAATTACTTGAATTTGATCATTACATAATATATCAAAATACAAAGTATCACACTGTCTTCCATAAATAATTACTGTGTGTCAATTAAAAACAGAAGGAAGGAGGGGACCTAGATTCCACCTCTTGATTGGGAAGCGTCAGCAGTTCTAGAAGGACACGTGAGGTGGAAGATACTTTATCTTGGAAAACAACTCGCCGAGTTAATAGTTCTGATACTGCTGGATGTACATAATGGAAGGCATGTGGCATAATTGGACAAATGGATGGCAGGTGATTGGAGCCAGATAGCTCGCTGATGGAGTAGGATTTACAGACAAACAAGGTGAAGCTTGAGCGACCTGATGGATTAGTGTTGAAGACGACAGTATGAACTCCCCTTCAACTTAGTCCAGATGTAGATGGTCACATATAGAACTAGAGAGATGTGTGCATATTCAGGTTAATAAACACACTTTTTTGCCCTAGAAGCTGAGCGAAGCTAAAAGAAATGACACCCCTGTAGCAAAAAGCACATCTAGTCCCTTTCTAATGCTTTTCTCCAACCAAAGGAACCAAAACTCCTGGCAAAAATGGCTTCCTCCAGGAGCAAGGCAGGAAATGTACAAAATGACACTGGGATCTCTTCTAGAGCCAGAAAATAAGGAATTACTCAGAAAAAAACCAAAATCCTACAATGATAAGGACATGTCATAGGTGCTAACAGGAAGCATTCCCAATGGTCAAAACTAGAACCGTTTGAGCAACAAAATAGATAACTCGTCACTCCAGTCTTAATGTGAAAGAAAAAACCATCAGATGAATACCAATAGTCAGGCATTTTCCCAAACACCTGACCAGTATTCCTCCAAACAGTGTCACTAAAAACAAGTGAAGAGGAACCTAAGAAGACATAATGACTAAATATGGTATTCAGGATAGGATCCTTGGAGGGGAAAAGGGCAATAAAAACCAAGGGAATGTAGGTAAACTATGGAGGTCTTATGTTTAATGAAACAGTAATGTATTATTATTCAATTGGTATATCAATATTGGTTCATTACTTGTAACAAATGTATCGTATTGTTAACAGGTGCTTTGGTGCCCCGGGGCCCCTTCTAGGCTTTTGTTGGCCTGTTCAAAGAACTGGACAAGTAAAGCACGTAGAAGTTTTACATTTATTAAGCATAAAAGTAGAAAGAAAGGAAAGGACAAGTACTCTGAAAAGAAGTGCTCTGCAGAGTGTGTGGAAGAAGAAAATACACCCTGCATGGAGAGCAGGTCACTGTAAAAGAAAGAAGGCGATGGCCACCCTCTTTTATAGCCCCATTCTGACGTCAGATCTAGGTTGCCCTATCAAAAACCTGCTTGATCTTGTGTCAAAAGAATTGAAAACAGTATTCTCCCATTGGTATCAGGTGCAGCGCTTGGATGCCATTCTGTGCATATGTCCTAGCTGTGATTGACAGGTCATGCTTGCCGGTACAGCCAGTTTGCCACACCCTAATCTCCTGCCTCAGTACTATTAATACAAAATGTTAACAACAGGGGAAACTGGGTGTTTCCCCTGTGTGATCTCATCTGCACATAAAAAAATGTAAATGCACCCTGCCACTCTCACCAGACTAGAGGGTAATATTATGCTCAGATAAAAGTTCCATGTGAAACATGTTGATTGAGGGACCTAGGCTCCTCCCATGTTGTGATTCAGCCATCCACTACATCCTGAATCCTCTACTGTGTCATCTCTGTCCAGATGAAAGATGGAGAAAGGGAGGAGGTGGAAGACAGGTGGGAAGGTTTTGTAATAGGTCTGGAAGCAGTGTACATGGCTTCCACCCAGAGTGCCCTGGCCCTGGTCTAGTTATGTGACTGTATTTACCTGCAAGGGCATCTGGGTAATGTAGTATATAACTCGTGAGGAAAATGTTGGTCAGTGGCCACCCTTGTAGAAGAGAGGACAGTACTCAGCCATATCACTAGATCCTGTCTCTGCCCACCCACATACAAGGGGCCTTTGCTAAAAGGGTATGCTTGAATTTTTGCACCTGTTCAGAATGTCAGTCTAAATAGCAATCAGAGAGAGAAAGTCTTGGAAGAATAATGATATTAATTTGGGGACAGTGGAACATTGCAATGAGAATGAAAGTGGCTTAGCAGACTATGGGCATAATAGAGGAGGTGGAGGCAAGGGGAAGTTTAGCAGCCAAGGGAGAATATTTACATAAGCTGCTTGGAGACAAAGCTCATTGGTCCTGGAGACCCGAGGCAGGAGTATGCACCAGCTCATTGGTGGAGGTGCTGTTGCTGGGCAAGTGCTCCGTGGAGAGTATCTTGTCCCAGTCTTAAAGAATGTTAAAGAAACACTTTGTTCCAGTCATCTGTGCATGCAGGCAAGCTGTGCGAAGCATGGGCCACATGTAGGACAACAGTAATTCCTAGTGGGGCTTTAAATAGTCCTTGAAAAAGTGCTTATCTTGGGCAGGCAGGCACATGACCGCCCCCTCCCCAATTGGCTACTTTCTGGCTCTAATTTTGTTTAGCCTGGACAAGAACAATTTCATCTTGTGATCATTCACAGAGACAAAGGCTCGAGAAGGTGCCCCTCCCACTCAGGACCCAAGTCCCCTTGCGTTGGCAGGTGCTGTTGGATGCATGACCGCTGTTATGGATGGCTGGAGAAGGAAGGCTGTGACACCCGATCGCAGTACTATAAATACAGAATCACACGGGGCCTGGTCACCTGCGGTAAGATTGGTCTTCCTGTTCAGGCCTGGGTCTCTCCAGCCCTGAGGCCAGTTGCCTGTATCTTGGGGGACAGATCTGAGGACCAAAGGACTAGAATTGTCACAGCCATATTAGATTGGTTGGCACATCTCAGACTGGGCACTCACTGGGTGCAAATGCTTTGCAGACTTCCTTTTACTTGCTCCCTCCCCAAATAGCCTGTGGAGTAGATTTAGTCTCCCCTGTTTCACACATGGGGAAAACAAAGCTCAGAGCCTGCCAGTGAGCAGCAGGATTCAAGCCCAGGTCATCTGAGTTCCAAGCTGAGCCTGGGGACTGCATCTCCCCGGTGGGGATTGGGTCCTCCTGAGCTGAGGCTGTTTCCATCTCCAGGCTCAGAGCGTGCAGGGGAGGGGCTGCATTTCCTGCATCAGGCTGGAAGCTCCCTGGGGACAGGAGCTGTATCTTTCTGGACTAAAACCTCACCTTGAATAGCAACCACCACTGTGCCTCCTCCATCAGATTATGGGTCCCTCCACTTGAGGAGCTGTGTGCCTCCTTCATCAGACCAGGAGCTGCCTAACCAGCTATTAGACAGGGAGTCTGCACAGGCTCGACGTCTGTCCTCCAACTTGACTTGGAGGTGGCCAGGGTGGACAGAGCGTGCCCTTCTCATCCCCCTTCTGTCTTTGCTGTCCCTTCTGCAGAACGCGGATCTCTATGCCCGATGCAGCTCTGCTCCTGCGACCAGAAGCTTGTGCACTGCTTGAAGAGAAACCTGTGGAGTTACGACCCTAATTACCAGTATTTCCCCAACATCTTCTGTGATTAGTTACCCTCCGTGAACACCCGCACACACTCTACCACCGTGGCGACAGCATCAGGGCCCACTCTGCAGGGTGCTCAGACCTCGCTCTTTCTCTGTGTTCCGTTGGGCTGGGAGGAGCCCCAAGGCCACACTTCACCCTCCTCCAGAGGGTCCCAAGATGGTAACTCTGGTCTAGCACTTGGCAGGGCCCCAGGGGCTCTGGGTTCCCACTTCATTTTAAGTTTCTGCAATGAGATTATCACCACCACCCTCCAGAGAATGTTCACTCAAGTAGAAGCAAAATTGACTGCATAAATCTGCCGCGTGGATATTAAATAAAACTCATTCTCAAGGCTAATAATAAAACCACACAGCCATTTCCTCTGCTGTGGGGGTTTGCCTGGGCCTCTCTGTCTGCCATTAGACCCTAAGCCCGAAGTTAGCTGCGTTCACTCAGAGACAGAGGGAAAATGAGTAACAGAGGGAGGGTGTCAGGGATGAGCTTCAGGCCTTCTCCTGGACTTGTTTCCTTAAACCTGGGGTCCTCTGAGTCAAGTGCTGGGACTCAGTCTTCCTCAGGAGGACGTGGGGAAGATAACTGGCAATCCTGACAGCTTGGACTTCCAGGCCAGAGAGGGCAGCATCAATCACGGCAGACTTCTCCAGTGGTCTTGGTCCTATTACTGAACCTTTCTGACCTTCGATCTCTTTGAAAAAGAAATGGTCGTGTTCCTTGCAAGGTAAAATGAGACTCCTGTCGCCCACTCTGATGTGGATACAGGGGATGCTGAGGTTCTGGGATTTCATTACATCAGAATTTCTTTTTTTTTAAACTAGCAGTCAACTATGGGGTTTATTTTTGCCACATAAGGGCATTTAAAGAAAGGATGTTCTGATACCAAAACCACAGGCAGAGAGTTCATATTCCATAACAAAAGAGAATCCTTTCCAAGAAAGGATGTTTGGCCTCTTTACACTGACATGCCCAAAAACAACCCCATGATAAATGGGATCTACACTTAAAAACCTTCAGTGTTGGACATTTTCTAAATAAAATTTAATTATGAGATTACCCTGAATATACTAGTGTTTCGATGTAGACTCTGTGCTATATTTAACAACATAATACAGAGTGGAGCTCAAATACCCAATTTGCTCAAGAAATTTTTCAAAATCAAAGCCATTTCCCAGATCCAGTTTGGGGTGCCAGTTTTCTCCAGTTGCAACATCTGGGTGATGGGAAGAGGCTCCAGAGGAAGCTTTTCCCTTCTCCCATCAGGGCCTGGTGGCAGGCACGGAGGGGTGTTGCTGGTAAGTTCTGCAGGAGGGGGCTGTGGGCCTCCCCAGGCACCAGAGATCCCAGCTCAGAGCCAGTATCCAGGCAGCTTGGACCAGCAGGGGAGGCTGTGAGATTATGAAAGCAACAGTATGACTAATAAAAACACACTGAGCTGTGGAAGGACTGAGGGGAACCTTTGATCTAGTAGGTAATTGGGGACCAGAAATTAGGAGACTTTCCCAGAGTCACACAGCACATCAACAGAAGTCAGATTGGATCTCAGGTCCTGGTCCTACTAAACACCAGGCTCTGCCCACTGTGCCACACCATGTTCAACTCCAGCTCATGTAGAATGAAAATGAAGTTCAGGACTCACCCACATTGGGCATTCTCTCTGGATTCCAGTTGAGAGCCAGCTTGCTTTCTTCTCTATCTTAACTGCCTGTTTGGACCCCAGAGGCCTTTGCTGGCCAGTCAGTCTGCCTGGGGCTCTAGGCTTCATCCTCCCTGGAGGAAACCACAGAGGACTCATCCTCACTGCTGTGAACAGAGCGGGGGAAACAATCCTGAACTGTTTGATTCATCTGTCCCCCAGCCAGCAGGAGCACGTCAGAGACACCTTCTCTCCCAACATTCACGTGCCTCCCTGGACAGAGCTTTGTACAAAAGCAGGCAGAAAACACAGACACACACTCTGTAGACAGCCTGCCCTTTAACTACGGGTCCTTTGCTTGTGTCTGAACTGGGCTTCAGATTCATATGCGGCCCTGCAGCATACATAACATGATCTGCGCAGGCGTATGTACATTAGTGGGGGAACAGGGTGCTCACAGCTGTCCCTAAACTGAAAAGAAGTCAAACAGGAAGCTCACTGGTGGAGACAGAGCAGGGAGGACAGAGCTAAAGCAAACCGATGTGGTAGCAGGTGCTCTGGGTCCCTCCTCTGTGCCCTGTGTTACCCGGATGTCACCAGCTGCCATCCAAGACAGGTGTCATCCCCACAGTAGGAGCCGAGATCCCTCAGGGAAGCTAAAGTGCTTTGCCGAGGGCCACGCAGGAAATAAGGAAAACAGGTGGGAAGGAAGCAGCAGGCTGCCTGATTCCAAAGCTGTGTTCCTAGGCAGTGGGACAGATGCTATCACACGGAGAAGCTGGGAACCTGGGCCAAGTCTTGCGACAGATGCTAAGAGAAAACACATTTTGTTTTGTTCAGGATGGGTGCGGTGAGCTCCGATGGTGTAACTTTAGCTTAAGCTGCATTTCCCAGAATTCCCTCCTCTGCAGAGTTCTGGGTTACAGGGGCCAGGGAGGTGCAGTGTACAAGATTTGGAAGGCAGAAGGGAAGTACAGCTGTAGTTTTTTGCACTTGGAAGGTCAGAGCCAGGCAGATGTGTTTGCAGGTGGTACGTGCTGTCACAGCCGGCTTGCCTTGTCCGTGTGAGCCTGCTGGGTCTCTTCCTTCGGCTGCTCTGAATGTTGGGCCAGGTGTGTGTTTCTTCCGTAGGTGAAGGAGCCAGCTTCTGCATGGTATGCGGAACAGCCACGCTGGGTGCTGCAAGTGTGGAGGCTCACGAGGCTTAGTCCATCCTCTGGGTATTACCCACCTTTACAGGCTCGCATTTGCCCTTGCTCTTAGCCTTCACATCCACCTTCCCTTCCTGACTGCCTGCCCTGCTAACTTCAGGCTGAGGAAAAAGAGCTTCGGACACATTAAACCAGCTCTCCCACCTGCCCCCTTCAATCTTTACATCAGTATGCCACCATAGACAGGGCTCCTGTCTCTGCCTGAGCCCCCTGATGACACAGAATTTGGTACTGAACATGGTTCCCAAGCAACAGAGCCTGAAGGTCAGGATCCCTGACTTGCTTCCCAGTGAGCTGGGGTTGGATATCTTATCTGATTAAAGGCATTAATGACTGGCTTTTAGTGGTAAAGGGGACATTGACTGCCCACAGTCTGCAGGCATAAAACAGCTACTTAAACCTTCACCTATACACAAGAGCTTTGCCTCCACTGGCTCTGGGTGACCAGGGAGTGGATGCCATAGAGCACTGCAGTAGAAATAAAAAGTAATATGGGGTTGGAGAATTGGGAAGAAGAAAACAATGAGCTCAAGACTTTCAATTCTCACTTAAGATCTGCCTACAGGACACAAAGACTTCCTTGCCTACCTGGGAAGACGGCAGAAACTATTAGAGAAAGACAGTGGAGAAATGTTCTCGGTCGACGTGAGCCTTTGGCTATGCATCACCGTGCAGGTCTGTAATCCCTGCCCTTGGGACACTGAGGCAGGAGTACCAAGTGTTCCAGCCCAGCTGGTAGAAAGCAAGCAAGCAAGCAAGCAAGCAAGCTTGCTTCCAATCACAGTGGCTATTCCAGAAATGGTTTCACTGTTAGACCAAATCAACCCCTTCCCCGGCCCCTGCTTTGTGACTGTCCACCCACAGAATGACTTGTTCTCTGCAGCTGTTAGTCAAACCCTCAGAAGCCCTTGCTTTCCGCCTCCAGGATCGGTGATCCTCCTTCACTTTCCCCCTGCCCGGAGACCTCAGCTCTCCGATCTGATCATGATCCAGTCAATCATCTCTCCACCCACAGGACATCACACCAGTGAGCTCATTGGTGAAGTCATGCTGGGTGCACCAGGAAGAAACAGCTGCTTCTGTGTCAATGGTAAGACACTCATGTGCTTCAGGGGAAATATACTCCCCCAAAATACAGGGGCCTGCTGCCTCCACAGGGTTTCCAGAGTACTGGAGCTTGGAGGGTGTTGAGGTGCCTCTTTCAAGAAGAAAGACAAGAAACAGCATCTGGCCTTTCCCTTCATTGACAAGGACACACAGCAAACAGCCTGTGGGCCCTTTGCATTCCAGAGACTTGTGGGTCATCTGGTGGTGTTGTTTCAACCTACGACCCGAGTAGCTGCCTGGCGACGGGAGTCCAGGCCCTACAACAGATGGCACACAAGCTTCTCTGCCACTTGGGCCATGTGACCCAGAAGACCCAACAGTGCTTGAAATGTGTGCAGCTAGAGACGCTGTGTGGGAGTCTTGATGGGCCTCTGGCTAATGCACAGGCTGACCCTTGGGATTTGGGAGCAAAGCCATGTAGCCAGTTGCAGAGAACTAGTTCCCTTCTCAGAAACGGTATTGGCCTTGGTGATGGGCTAACTTAGTACAGACAGAATATTTGACCTTGGGTGACCAAGTTATGATGAGACCTGAATTGCTTATCATGAACCGGATGTTCACTGTCTGACCCACCACAGCATAAAGCTGGACACATACAGCAACAGTTCTGTCACCAAGTAGATGTGAGATTGAGCCGGAACAGGTCCAGACAGCACTAGCTAGTTGCACAAACAAGAGGCCCAGATGCCACAGGTCCCACGCCTGCCATGTTGCCCCGTCCTCCTCCTTGAGCTGTACGAATGACTTCCTGGACAAGTCCCCTGTGACCAGTTGACCGGGGAAGACGATCCCGACTTCTCTTACAGACATATGCCATCACCCCCTGCAAGTGGACAGCATAGCAAGCCAACCCCTGGGGTGGCCCAACTGTTTGTATAAAGTGAGTTAATGTAGTTAATCTTATATCTCAGAGATTAAATTAGAGATTATCAAAAGGAGACTATGATGATTAGACTCACACTAGAATAGAAGTGAACTTAATGATGGGTGAAAGGATAGATGGATGAAACGTCTGTTCTCATGGCGGGGTGTTTCCATTTATGTAAGGAATAACTGCATCCTGTTGGATGTCAAGTCAACAAGAGCTAGAGCATCGTGGATTTGTGTCACATCACTTAGCTCAACTGAAACTGCATTTCCTAGAATTCCCATCTCTGCATTGTTCCAGGGTTAGTACAGGTCTCAAGAGGGGCTTTGAGTGAGGGACAGAAGTCGATGAAGAGCGCCAGTCATACAGTTCGTAGGTCAGAAAGCTGGGGCTGGGTATGGCGTGAGGTTGTAGCTGAGGCACATTGGCCTCGCCTGCTGATGGACAACTCAGCTACCCCAGGACACTGACATCTCTAGGGCAGCCTGGACAAGGGCTGGCTTCACCTTTTGGCTTCCTGACCCTGGTGCTTCCCAGCTCTGGGCTTGTGCCAGGTGAGGGGTGGGCCCTTCCTTAGTCACCATGTTGGGGGGGCATCTTCCAGAGCTGAGGAACATCAACCCATTAGCCCAGTCCCTCTGGTGAGCCAACCAGCAAGACCCATTCCGCTCTCACCCTGACCCAGTGGCAAGATCCTTGCTGGATGGCACCAGGGTATCTTTTTCTGCTGGAAATATGGTTTCCCACAACCATCCAGTAAGTTTTCCCTGGGAGGAGCTTGCTATTATCAGTCAAATGTTCTTTAGCCATGGTGTCTTTCATGAACTCCTTTCTCTAAGACCTGCAATGGCTCCGCATTGTCAAATTTCTTCAGCCTGACATTTAAGGTCTTTCTCTAGTAGCTATACTGCTCTTTCAATTTGATCTCCAAATTATTCCCTACCTCCAAGTCCATCCACTCCTCCAGTCTCGTCCTCTGCTTCCCCCCTTTCTACTCTTCTTCATTTGTGCTGTTTCTTCCTCTCTGGAAGATTCATCTCCTATTTCTCCTTGTGAACTGCACTTTTTTGTCAATAACAGCAACAACACTGATAATAAAATTTTAGTATAGTGCTGCCAGAGCGAGCACTGCACTAATAATAAAAGCCACCACTTACTGATTGTCTGTTATGTGCCAACACATCAGCTCAGTGAGGACTAACAGTCCAGGGGTGACCACAATATTTTAGGTGCCTTCTGAACCACGCCCCACCTGAAGTACAGAATGAGGTCCTCTTTGGCTATAGGTTAAGCACAATGTCTAGTATCCCAAATCATCCAAATATGTCAGACACACAGATGGGTTCACATCTCACTCATCAGTTTTGGGTAACTACGAGTATTGGGAATCCAGGATCTAGTTGTGACCTTGTACACCCGATGACCTTAGGCAGGATCCATACCTTTCCCGAACCTCAGCATTTCCATTTTTATAAGAGGTGTGACAGATAATTTAAAAACTGTAGTCCTGGTCCACCAGTGGGTCATGCTATAGATGTAGAAGGTGGCATCCAGTGTGTGTGCACACGTGGGTATGTGTGTGTTAATAGATCATTAGCATTAAACTGTGGCTTCTGCAGTCCGTGCTTCTCCAGCAGCTGCATATGTGTGGGTCGCTGGGTCCAGATGTAAATTTCATTACATTCTGTGGGGAACCATTGAAAGGTTTAAGAAACTCTTGTCCCTGTGACCTCTTAGGCCTTCTGGCTCAGAAGTAGGAGGTGTATGAGTGGTTTCCAGGTCTTAGTCTTTGTTAGACAAAACTCCAATGTTTCTCTTGGGACTCGATGTCGCTGGAATCCTCATCCTCCTCTTCAGATGTTAGATCAGATCTGGCCTTCCGATCTGGGACCTCCAAGCCTCTGATGGCACAAGTCCCCCGCCATTCAGTAACCACCCTGCACAGGAACACGACACGCAGATACAGGTGTCTCGATCCTCAGTGGGCCAGAGAGCCAAGCCATTGGGTTTAGGCTGTGCAGGGTTTGTGCTGGCTTTAGAATCAGCGTGATCTCGCATCATCCCCATGTGACCTTAGACCTGTGATTTCAATTCTGTAAGCCTCAGTTTTCTCATCTGCCAACTGGGTTGGTAGTATCTTCCTTCCACAGTGCTGAGAGTATTTGATGAGATGATGCACATAGTACCCGGCTCTGCAGGCACTTAATAAATGGCATCTGTTGGAGGAGAGGACCCAAAACCCCAAAATTCTGACTCCAACAATCGGCCCTCAGCACAGGTCCTAGGAGCCAAGAGAGGGGTGAGGTAGAAAAGGGGAAGGTGGCCCTTTTCCCTTGTCCCCTGCCCTGTGATACACTTGCAGCAGTGACACTGTAATCGCATGTATCTCTTTGGGGGGAGTATTGTTGAAGTCTCTGGAGGGAGTAGCAGCAGTCATGGGCCAGGCAGCACCTACTGGGAGACCCTGATGGGCCCAGGGCTGGTGGACTTGCAACCAACCCCCCAAACGCGGCCTTGCAGCCCCAGTCTTCCCCTGACCAGTGCCTGGAGCCCCAGTCCCCGCCTCACCAGCCCAGCTGGAAAGCTACCTCAAGCGCTGCCCTTCCCAGCTTCCCCAGCAGGGGTCCTCCTGACTCTTTTGGACCGTTCCTTTGTCCACCCACAGGTTCGTCCTCCCACACACATTCACTAAGCACCTGCTTGTGCCAGGCCTGGGCTAGGCACTGGGGACTCAGAGATACAGCAGCAGCCACAACCACCTTGTCAGTCTGTCCCTTGAGAGGCTCAGGCCAGGGAAGGGACTGACATGCAGTAGTGCCCCATGTGAGGACAGTGGGAGGCCGGAGGAGGAGGGTTGGAGGCTGTTGTCCGGGCAGGAGGGTGGTGGTCTGGACTCTGTCTGAACTCTGAACTCCATATCTGCCAAAGCAAGAGAGTGGCACAGGCGGTAGGTCCTGATTTATGTCATCCAACACCACCCTCCAGTACAGAAGCTGTGATTCTTATTCGAAGATCTTCCCCGGGCATAGCACAACCTCCCCCGGGGGCAGCAGGACCTCAGCGGCCTAGTGGAGAGGAGAGAGCTGTGTGGGGTGGGAGGAGTCTGGTGAAGTTCAAAGCTGCCCAGGTAAAAGGAACCCTTCAGGGTGGCCGCATCCCCAAGCAGAGTCAGAGCTGTTGCTCTGGGGCCTGGAACTCTGTCTCCTCAAACCAACTCTGCAGTGATGCAACCAGCGTGGGGCTTCTGGGGAGAGGCACGAGACCTGGAGGCTGTATGGGTCACATATGCCCACAGGTGTAGCCCGATAGCATCCACAGAAACTGGGATGACCTGTGTTCTGGTACTAATTTTCCAGATTTCTAAATTTAGGACAGTGTCCCAGGGGTCAAGCACGGGAGGTATATCCTCAGAATGAATAGGAAATATACCACAATCATCCTGTCAAAAGTATCTCTATTTTACTGTAGCCTTTAAAAAAAACTTATTCGCGACAGTTTCCATCTTTTTCGACGAGATATTTTCTTAAAATGTGTTACTTCTCTGCCTTTTTGAACCGCGTAGGCCTCTCTAAGTTCCTTTCCTATTGCTGTGTGGTTCTGGCTCTTTGGGCTAATGCCTACAAGCTTCCCCTTTCCTGGCCCAGCAAGGAGCCGGGAGGAAACTGAGATGAATCTTAAAGAATCTTACACCAAAAAGAGTCACTTCTCAAAGTCACCTATCCGTCAGTTCCCAAATAGCAAACACGTGGAATCAGCAAACGACTCGTTTGTCAAGTCTCAGCATCCCTGAAGCAGAAAATATGAAAAATGCTCGGTTTCTATGTCTAAAACTCTCAGGGTCATCATTTCTAAACTGCTGATCTAGTAAATTCAGAATGTTGCACAATCGGTTTCCTGTAAATCAAAGTGAGCCAGTCACGAGACGCCGAGATTACTTGGGTTTCAGATAAACTTGTTGGCTGTAGACCTCGAGCCTGTGATTATCTTTGAGGACATCTCATTCTTGAGACAGTTGCTTGTTCCACGGAACATCCAGTCAAAGCTCCGAAGGGTCGCAGCCCACTGGCACCCCCCTGCAGAAAGACCGCCCGTGTCATCTTTTAACATTGTGCTGGTCAAAGTGTTTTCAAGCCCACGACCCAATTCAAGGCTCATGATGTCCCATTTTACAGAGTGGGAAATTGAGAGACAAAGTGTCCCTCTGAAGCCTGGACCCAAGCTAGCGGTGGAGCCAGGACCTGGATCAGGTTTTGGATCCTGTAGTTGGGCAGAGTCCCACCAGCCTGAGCTGGTTCCTGCAGCGGCACCACAGAGTTCCTCAGGGGATGGGCTCCTTGGCGTGCCCAGTGCCTGGCCTGGTGCCTGGCACAACCAATCGGATCCCTGTGTGACCAGGTCCCGAGGGCCCTGCCCAAAGCTTCCCCTGAATCCTCCCATTTGCCCTATGAGGCAGCCACGACCGCCTCTCCTCCTGGGCACAGAGAGACGGAGGCACTGAGAGGCTGGCGAGACTGTCCTGGAAGCCATCCTTGGGGAGCAGTGTCCCTCTTCGCCTCCAGAGCCCACCGTGTGCCAGCGAATAGGCGCTGAACCGTCCTGGTGGCCCCTACTTACCACGGACCCAGGGGAGGCTCAGATCAGACTCAGCCTGCCTGCCTGCTGGCCCGGAAGGGGACAGTTACCTGTCTATGGGCTGCCCTGCCCACCCCTCAAGCCACAGTGACAGCAGGGGTGAGGCGGTGGAGAAGCCACTTCCCTGCGGCCTGCCCAATCACCCCATCATCCTGTAGAGACCTATCAAGCCGCCTTGGGGAGGATGAGCCAGCAGGGAAGGAAGGAATCATCAGTAAATGCAGGTGTGCCCACCACCTCTTGTGCTGATAGGGACACTCACGGCTGCCTCCGCCACAGCGGCCGCACCAGCTGCCGGGTTCTACACTAGTCCTTCGGTGCTACATTTTGTGCTAAATGCTTTCCACACATTCTGTCGCCTGCACCTCATCATGCCTGTGGGGACAGTACTACAATCCCCTCATCGTGGGTAAAGACACAGCGGCTTAGGGAGTTTCAATAACTTGTACTCACAATTTTACAAGGCATTTGGGGGGCACTAGAAATGGGGACGCTGGCCTGTGGGACCCCGAAGTTCCTGCTGTCAATGGTGATATTAGTGTTTTTCCTGCCAGCCTTTCATACAACACATTTTCCCCATGGAGCTAAGATGGACAGACTGTGGTACATGTCACTTTATTTATTCATTTTTCTATTTAACTGGAGTTTTGCTTTGTTTTGGTTTTTTTGTTTGTTTGTTTGTTTTTACCTTAGTCACTTTGGTGTTGATGAGGAATTGCAGGCCAGTGTTGGAAAGGAAAAATTCTCCCTCTACTTTCTTATGTTCCTTCACTGAGTGCCCCTGGATTAAGCTAACAAATGAGATTAACAGGGAAACATTTCACTATCTTTATTATTATGTCTGTGCATGGTAATTCACAGAAAAGTGAAACAAAGAAGCTGTTTGACTCGAGGGCTTATATGCCCTTTTAAGAAAGAAAAGTGGGTTTGGGCGTCAAGGAATGATGAATTATGGGAAAATGACTAGAAAATACATGAGAGAAGCAATAGAAGAGAAGAGCTTCTTTAGTAAGGGTTATTTATCTGAACTCGTACTGGCATCGGCACCTGTCTTTGGTGTAAGAATCGCCCTTCTCTCCCTGCTCCAAGAGGAGGGAAGAGGATCCTCCTTCCTCAAATGGACGTGAGGTGGGACACAAGCTCAGTGGTGGGGTGTGTACCTACTACATACCTCTGCCTGCGTCTGCCCAATTAGTTTTTATTCTATTTCTTTTTCTTCTTCTTCTCCTTCTCCTTCTAATGAGCATGCAGAAACTGAAATCAGGGTTCACACCTGCTGGGTAAGAGCTCTACCACTGAGCTACATCCCCAGCCTCTGATTATATTTATACTTGGTGATCACTTTTGATGACAAGTGAGACTGATTTTCTCTACACTAGAGGGATATAAGTTACCCTGTTAGAAATGCTATTTAGATCAAGAAAAGTAGAGGGATAAAGAAGGTAAATATTCACTCAAACCTCAGAGAGTTGCCCTGTAACAGGCTGGAGTTTGAGAACATCGTCCTTGACTCCTCCTATTTACTGAGGAAGTGGTGGAGGCCGACAGAACCGGCTGGGGTACGATTTGCTCTAGCGAGTGGCCTCCAGTCTTTCAGCGCAGGCAGGATGAAAAAACCTTGGTGTTGGCAGGTAGGTCTTTCTTGGCGTTAGCAGTGGGGCAGGCCAGGAGTAGGGCAGTGGGGGCCGCAGGGGCTGGAGGTGCCACAATAGAGGAAAGGGGACCAATGGCCTTTTCAGGGTGTGATCCCTGTCCTCGGCCAAATGCAACAGAACACTCAGCAGATTTTGTTAAAAATGTAGGTTCCTATTCCCCGGCCTGCAGACCTATAGAATAACTCTGGGTTATGAAAATAAAAGAAAAAAAATTGGTGAAAACAACATTGGGAGACTTTCTCTTTTCAGTACTGATGATTGAACCCAGGCCTGGCATGTAGTAGGTACACACCCCACCACTGAGCTATACTCTCAGCCCTTTTAATGGACATTTTTACTAAATAAACACACATACTTTGTTCTCAGGCACCTAGCCCCTGACCCTGCTTTCAACTGTAAAAAAAATTTCCTCACGAAAGAATTTCTACTGCCTTGTGATACATGTTTCTCGCATCAGGTCCCGCCTCTCCCCTGTCCCCACCTTCTCTGGAACCGATTTGGAGCTCTCTGCCTCTGTTTCCAGGATTACAATTCCTAAAACCCTCAAATATAGTCTTTTTAAAATTTTTGCAGTGTCTGAATTTAGACTGATTGATAAGGAGTGGGGCCCGGGAACTTGCATTTAACCTCCCTGGGGCTGCAGGGATTCTTGTCCACCATAAAGCCAGGGGCCCACTGCCTATCTGGGACCGGAGCCTGGCACCCGGGTCTGGGTTGCACAGAGACTCTACTCAACCTTGCCAGGCCTCTGCCACTTCTCACTGGGTGAGTGACCTCAGGTGACATGTCGAACTCCTCCCTCACCACTCTGTCCCCATCTGTAGAATGGACCAATAATGGGGCCCACTGGAGCCATGCACAACACAGTGTGGATGAGAAAATGTACATGAGGCTCTTAGCACAGGGCATCCTGGAAGTGGTATTTCCCCATCTCCTATTCAAGATACAGGGGGTCTGACCCAATTGTGACATAATGAAAGACCACCACAGGACAGAGGGTGGGCAGAATCCTGGGTCTTTTAGCCTGCTACTCAAAAAAGCATAATTTATTTATGTTTTCTCCTAAGGCAGTCAGGAACCTAAAAGTGTCTTTTGCTGAAAAATGTGACCCTTCACTTGAGCCTGCAAATGCCCTATAGATAATGAAAAGTAGAACAACTCTTGACCTTTGTTTTGTGAAACTCTGGGTCAAAGCCTTCTCAGCTCTGCATACGGGCAAGTTAGTCACTTAGGGAGTGTCTGTCTATCGGCTCGTCTCATCTCCCACTTCAAGACTGAGGATCCCAGAATAAGAAGTTGAGAGGGTATAGCATTCAGTTATACCCAGAAGTCCCCAATCATCATCCTAAATCCTTGGTCACCTGGAAAAGAAGAGCCCCACAGGACTGAAAGCACCACGAATACAATCACTTCTTGGGAATGGAACCGCCCACCAAGCCCTGAGGATTCCAGAGCCACAAACCCAGGCTGACATGACAGTCAACCGGACCCCAGCCCCCCAGCTAACCCTTGAAAGCTGCCTGCCTGCCTCTGTGAAGGGCCAGTCTGGACCCTGCACCAGAGTGTGCCCCCTCCAGTGGCCTAAAATGGAGCCTTCTATCCTCTTGCTAACTTTCCAAGTTTGCATTTTTCCATAAATTTGTGCTTTAGTTTCCGTTTCTCCCAAAGCAAGAGCCCCAGCCAGCTTTCTACGGTGTAATTTTCTTTCTCCCTTTTGCTCTGCAGGTGCCAGGACTGAGTGTCTGGGCTGGGAAGGGCACTTAGCACGGGCCACCAGTTAGCCAGGACGTCTACAGCTCATCGCAGGCCAGTCCTTGAGGGGAAGTGGACAGCCCCGCTCCTTTTTGTGTCAGCTTGGCTCCTCCTGGAAGGGTCCCAGGAGCCCATGTGGAGACTGACTTTAGTCTCACTTTAGTGGCTTCCCCGGGAGTAGGGGGAATGTTCTTGGCAGCGAGTGGATTGAGTTCAATCCTTGAAAGAAGGATCGAAAATCCCCTTTCTAAGATGCCCACCTACCTGTCTAACCTGTCCTAAAGTGTCAACAGTGGGAAATGCCCTTGAGGAAGAGATAAGAGTTAGGTTAAAAAAATCCTGTCATGTTTCTGGATATGGTATAATCCCAGCAACTGAGGGCCTGAGGCAGGAGGATTGAAAGTTCAAGGCCAGCCTAGGCTACACAGCAAGACGCTGTCTCAAACAATAACAACAACAACGACAAAATACATCTTTTTCATAGCAAGCATTAGTATTCTTATTTTACTAGTCACAAACTGAGGGCCACTGGCCCAAGGTCACACAGCTGGGAAGGAGTCCGGTTGAAAGAAACAGTATGGGCTTAATCAGACCCTAATCGTTCATTCATTCATTCATTCATTCATTCAACAGAATTTCCTCTGCCCCCAGTACTAATCTTGACCTGGGAATACTGTGGCCACCACTCCCTTCCAGGGATTCATGTTCTAGGTGAGTGCGGGCCGAGAGAAACAGAAGGCTGAGTGAGGGAAGGCTTAAGAACCAGCAGAAGGGGTAAAGCGGGGAAGGGAAAAGGGCAGGGAGAGGGGAGTTGGCAAGGGTCGGGAGGCACTCGCTTCAGGGGTGAGGTGGGGGGTTTCTCAGAGGGAAAATGGGGCTCTGGATGGGAGAAGCCTGTCTTGCCCAGAGCCCGGAAGTGTCTCCAAGCAGAGGGCCCCAAGACAGCAGGGCTCACACAGGACCTAAAGCTGAAAGGAAATAGAGAAGAGCGCTCAGCCGGTCTTCTGTGACAGACAGTGTGCTTCCTCAAACTGAAGGTCTCTTCTTCAGTTTCCAGCTTTCAAACATCCAAGAGCGGGGCTGAGGATTTAGCTCAGTGATTAGAGTGCTTGCCTTGTAAGCACAAGGGCCTGAGTTCGATCCCCGGCACCACAAAAACAAAAAAAAAACAAAAAAAAAAAACACACACAAAAAAAACATCCAAGAGCACACGGGTCTCCCAGCTAGAGAGCGGCGCAGCCATCCACGGTACCCAGGAGGCAGGACAGTGCTGAGCTCAGCTCAGGGACAGCCAAAGATGGCTGGGACCCCAAGTGCAGACACCCCTCTGTCTCCCTCAAGGGGGCACTCAAGTCTAGCCCACTTGCTCATTATAGAGAAGTGGAGGAGGGATGATGGGAATACAGGCATTTGGTGGGGCATGCGGTGGCCTGTCATTCTGCCCAGCTGGGCCCTTGGAGGGAGAACCCTGGACCCAGGAGGCCTGAGGATGGGTGGGCCGGGGCTGAAGGGAGATAAAGTGTTCCAAATGGGAGGCTCCAGTTGAGGGTCATTCTTGTCATCAATGTGACTATTACCCTTATTTTTTTTCTGATTTCCTTCTTTGCCACACTTCACCTCCCCGTCATGGTCCCTGGGTGTAGCTAATTCTCTGCAGGGACAAAGGGCTGAGTCAGAACCTGTCCCAGGAAAGAGCGTAGGAGTTAGGGTGGAACATGACTCTGGAGCCAGAGAGATCTGGGTTCGAATTCCAGCCCTGCCACTTATCACTGAGTGACTCACTCCTAAAGTTTCAGTTTCTGTACCTGTACGATGCAGGAAACACTAACAGTGTCTCCGGGTAGTGGAGGGGAGTGGGCGGGTGGGCATCATGGGTGCCTGATGTCAGGTGTCCACTATCTGCCCAGGTCCTCTCCCACTGCAGAGCCCGGCGCCAGCAGGAAGAGGAAGTTGGTGCTGTGCCCTGCAATCGGCCTCCATCATCCAGGTGTCTGTGAGAGGTGTAGGTGGAGCACAGAGGTCCCCTGGAGTCTCGCCTTCCTTTCCACCTCTTGTTCAGTCTGAATCATCTGAAACTGGCTCAGAACAAGAACTCAGGGAGGGAGAGTCTCCCCGACTCTACCAAGTCCTAGCTGCCTGAGGCTTTACCTGCCCTCCTTGCCTCCTGGTCTGCTCTTGACCTATCTGAGATCCATTTATTCACACGCTGCCCACCGATCACCCACAAAGCACCAGGCCTGCACCCGCTGACCAGGTGGTCATGCAGGGGAGGGCTGTCCTGACCCTGACCCCGCTTACCTTCCTCATAAGCACATCTCAGTCCTCCGCCTGGGCTTGCAACTCTATCAACAACCCCAACATCCTGATTCCATCAGCTACTCACCCTGCAGGGAACTTGACTCTGTCTCCTCTAGGGGGTAAATAAATCCCTAGGAATCTAAACCAACTGGGCTACTCCTGTTTTCTTGGGTCACAGTTGATTTAGGGTGGCCAGTCCCACAGGAAGTCTGCCATGCAATGGTGCCCAGACCCAGGAATAGACAGCATCTTTGCTGGACACGCATCCTGGCTTCGGGGCCGGAGCCATGGCCATCATCTTGGAGCCATGACACCCTGCCCCTCACCATGGGCAAAGGCAGGACAAGGAGGGGGCACAGCCACAGGTGTAGGGTATCCAATCCAGAACTTCACACATGCTACACAAGTGCTCCACCGCTGAGTTACAGCCCTGGCCTTTAACTGGAAGCTGCTCGACCAGTACAAAGAGGGTGTGACACAGGAGCAGAGGGGACAGACCCCAGGGTAGTATCCTCCCGGATGGGTCTTTTACTGGTTTGCTGTCCTCTCTCTGAGCCTCAAATCCCTCAAGTATAAAATGGGTGCAATAATGCCCATGCCAGGCAACACTGAGACTAAGAGAGACATCGCACGGAACACAGGGAGAGCCGATGAACACAGTGGGGTCTGAGCCCTGAGAAGTGCACACTGCGCCTGGGAATCCAGCAGAGAGAGGAGCCTGCTGGGAAGAGGGAACATGGATGAAAGTTAATGAACTCACTCTCCCCTTAGGAGTGACTTGAGATGCGGCCACCACATGCTGAAGGTCACTATACAGTTAAATGTAAAGAAGGCCACCATGTGCCAGGTGCCGTCCTCAGAGTTCACTCATGCTAACTGTACTGGGTCTTGTCCTGACTTCTACTTGCTTCCTTATTTTTGTCTGACCTTTGCCCATGAGGAAACCAAGACTCCTCAGGTAAGGTGCATATAGTTAGTTGGTGGTATTACTGGAAACATTTTTTAAAATAGGCCTTTTTGTTTTTTAAAGAGCAGCTTTAAATTCACAGCAAGGTTGGGTGGAAGATACAGAGATTTCCCTGCCCCATGCCTACCCATGTACCCATTCTCACTGTAACTGTCCCCCACCAGAGATGGACATTGAGCGGGACTCTGAACACAGAGCTCGTGGGTCTTCATTCTTCCTGTATCACCTTACTGGAGCCAGCAAGATTGGAGAAAACTCCTCCCCCACTCACCGCACAGATGTATGTCACAGGCTGGAGAGTGTGGGTGGCCCCAGGTGCCTCAGCCCCGTGGCTGGAAGCACAGCTAATCACACATGTGTGACGGATCAGGGAATCCTTATATGTGAAAAGGTTATTTGTGTGAGATGCGTCTCCTGGAAGCAGAGCCTGAGACAAGGATTCTTGTGCAAGTGCTTTATGGAGGGAGTGCTCGCCGGGGAAACCTGTACTGCAACCAGGAAAACAGGCCAGGCTAGGGGGTGGCATGAGCGCAGGAGTGGTTCTCATAGTCTCTGGGGCATCTTAACACCCCAACCCAGGAGGGATTCTAGGATGCTGCGCCACCCAGACAGTCCTGCACACAGGCAAGGGAGCTGGGAACTTCTACCCCATAGGGCTACACTCTACTGGTCATCTGTCACAGGTGGCATCCTGGCAGTGGGGGTGGGGATCGGGGCAAGGTAGCTCCCAGGAGACAGGGAAATCCATAAGTGGAGAGGCAGGTTGGAGCACTCAGCAACCGGGGCCTGGCCTCACTGCAGAAGGGCAGCCTGGGTCAGGAGACCTGGGTAGAACAACAACATCTGCTCCAACCCCTCCACCCATTATAGGCTCATTTGATCCACAGCATTAACTGAACACCTAGGATGTGGGATGAGGTGGACACGGCCTCTCTCTTCCAGGAGCTCCAGGGAGAAGTCATATTTACCACTCGTGGCCAAGCTCGATAAACGCAGCCCTGGCGAGTGCTAGAGGACCTCAGAGGAGTGAACGGGCCCTCAGAGCTGGGGAGGAGGGGTCAGCCAGGGAGACTCTCCTGGGAAGCAGCCCTTTGTGCTGGGAGCCTGGGAGAGGGCCACAGGGCCATTTCTGCAGGAGGCATCCTGACACACACCAGGGGACAGGAGAGGGCAGACGAGGCCCTGGTGTCAGGAGCAGCAGGAGCAGCAGGGTCCCCCAGGGTTCCCTAGCCCTCTGCTCAGGGCTGTTCACCGAGGCCTGCTAGGTTCTGTCACTGCCCCAGACACTAAGGTCTGACTGAGTCCGAGACAGGCCTAGACTCCCCCTGCAGGGACCTCCAAGCCTAGCTGAGCAGAGGGACACAGCACTAGACGGCAGAGGCCAAGCACTCTGAGGGGCTCTGTCCTGGGGCAGTGGAGGACCTTGGGGTTTTAAGAGACAGAAAGACCAAGATTGTCATTTACGGCAGCCCTTTGGGGTGTAGCTTGGAAAGTACTGGAGGGAGTGAGATGGGGCCACACAGAGAACGTGCCACAGTTCCCCCAGGACCCACCATACCCCCCCCCCACACACACTTTGGTCTAAGTATCATCCCTGGGGCTCCTTGGCCTCAGCTTTCTCCAAGATCCTGATCCACCCCCAGAGGAAAGATCTGCTGCTGGGGGGGAGGTAGGGGGTTGCAGAAGGTCAGCATGCAGGGTGGGGGCGAGGTTGGACTCCTTTCTGGAGTGGTGTTGGGGTTGGAAGCTGGACTGGTCAGGCGGCATGTTGCAATACTGTGGGACTTTCAGAGCTCAAAATGTCCCAGAACAGGGTAGGGGTTCTGGGGACAGATGGAGCCGGCTTCTAACCTGGGGCCCATGAGTTGGACACACCTGTGTTCTCATAAAAAGAGTTTCTAAGAAAGGAAGTTTTGTCATGCATAGTGGACACACCTGTAACCCCAGCACTCAGGAGGCTGAGGCAGGACGAATGGTGCAAGTTCGAGGCCAGCCTGGGCTACATAACAAGACTCCGTTTCAAAAAAATCAATCAAAATAAAAAGGAAGTTTCATTGCTTACACACATTAACTATATTATGTGTCTTAAATGCAACCCAGGGCAGCTCCCCTTCACTCCAGGCGACCGGGGAAAGTCAGGTTGGCAGCGCCTGAGCACAGAGGAGTTGGGCCCTTGCATTTGGGCCGCCAGTAGAACCTCAGTTTCTTCTGGTAGGAGTCCAGGTTGGTCTTCAGGCAGAAGGCCACCTCCTTGTCACAGGCACACAGCTGCTGCTCACACCAGCTCCCCTTGTCGGCTATGGGCGGAGGAGGGGCAGCTCAGTGTCTGTCCCTTCACAGACGAGGGTCTGTGAAGGTGATCGGTGCAGCCCTGCTCGGCAACTCTGAGTCACGTACATGCGTGACCTCCCTCTGGGCTCTGGCTCCTTCATTTGTCATGTGCCTGGTCCCGCAGGGAGAGGACAGAGCTAAATGTACAGGCGTGGGGACAGGGCTTACGGAACAGCAGAATGAAGACAGTGTGCCAGGCGGAAGCTGGGATGCACAGCTACGGGATCCTGAAAGGGGCCACGCCTTCCAGGGAAAGCTGGGGTCTGGAGAGGAGCACTCCCGGCCGGGAATAGCATATGCAAAGGCCATCAGGAGGCCTGCCTGCTTCAGCTTCATTATCAGTGAAGCACGGCCCATGATAGCAGCAGCTCAGAAAGCTCATGTAAGAATTAAACCAAGAAAGCAAAGCACTTAGCATACAGTAAATGCTCAATAAATGCTAGATGTTGTTCTTAAATCCTCCATTAATTGCATCTGCTGTGACAAGCCCTTTGGGGTCTCCACCCTGGGACCTGCTATCTTTCTCCATGCTGGAAACACTGCAGACCCAGGGGCCAGATGATCTGGCCTCCAGACCCGCCCAAACAGTCAAACCTACTCTGGACCTCTCTGTACCCCCATGCCCGCTCCTGCCCCTCCTCCTCCACACCCCAGCTGCTGCCACTGCGCACAGGACAAGGACAGAGAGGCAGAGGTGCTTACACACTGTTGCTCAGCCTATCGAGGCAGTGAGGGCCACAACACCCTCCCTGGGCCTCCAGCCAGCACTTACAGCACTGGATGCTCCCCTGGGAGAAGGTGTATTTGTACTGATCGGTCTTGGTCCTGCATCGGTGGGTCCTCAGGTGGGCGTAGCAGCAATCATGTTTCTGGCAGCACCTGGGAGGAGAGGACAGTGGGCGGGGCAGGCAGGGCACAGCTGCAAGGGTAGTTAGCTGACTGGGGTTTCTGGCTCAGAGGTGCCCACCACAGCAGAGGTGAGGCCTTCCTGGCTCTGGTCTTCCTTGGGCCCATAATAGCTCTCATTGATCTAGTGTTTCCAATGCACCTGGCACCTGCTTTATCAGTGAATTCTCTCTTTTCCTCTCTCTGTCTTTCTCTCTCTGCCTCTCTCTCTTTTCAGGTTTTCTGAGACAAGGTCTTGCTGTGTAGTTCAGGCTGGCCTCAAACTCATTATGGAGACCAGACTGCCCTTGAACTGGCTGCAATCCTCCTGCCTCAGCCTCCCAAGTGCTGGAATTACAGATGTGGGCCACCATGCCCAGTCTCCGAATTCTCTCTTAATCCTTGTGACAGAGGAACATAGACTCACAGAGGTAAAGCCACTTGCCAGAAGGTCACACAGCTTATAAGTGATGAATGAGGGAAATGGCCTCAGGCCTGTCTTGCCTCATCCCTCCTCCAGCTTATCTCAAATGAGATGTGGAAAAAAGAAGTGAGGCTTCTGAAAACAACGCGCAGTGTTAGTGAGGAGCGTGCGGGCATTATAGCTAGATTAGGGTGTGGGAGTGCAAGAGATCAGGCCTTCTGACACTCCAGGGAAACTTCTAGAAGGCCAGCTCCAGGAGGACTGGGACTCAGCACTTCTGAGCACATAGAACATGCTCAGGGAAATGAGCTCATAGAATAAATCGATGGCTGGAGAAGAAAGGAGAAGGCCACCTGCAGGCCTGGAAAGGGGGTTACCAGTCTGTGGCATCTTTGGGCTGGCCTCTGCCACCAAATCCGCAGTGACAGCCGTAGGGCCAGTAGCTGAAGAAGGGGGTCTTCCCGGTCACCTGCGAGATCATCTTGTTCAGGTTCAGGATCCCTCCTTGGGTTGGAGTCACACCTGCAATGAGGAGAGGGCACGAAGTTCATGGGAATGCCAGGGGGGCCACAGGGCGGGCACCTCTGCTGTGCCTGGAGCAGATGAGCGACCTTCGATGATGGTGGAAGTAAAACAATGACAACTACTCTTGTTCTTATGTTACACAGTGAGGCTGGAGGTGCAGCTCAGTGGGAGGACATGGGCTTAGCACAGCCAGGCCCTGGTTCCATCTCCAGAACCAAAGCAATTAAAAAATATATAAATGTATATATAATAAATTGAGTTCTTCCTATACATTTCTTTGTATATTAATTTAATGACTCCATCCCAGGGGACAAATATTATTTTTTACATAAATAAACTTTTTGTTTCAGAATAGTTGCAATGTAAAATGGCAAAGACAGTACAAAGGTCCCCATACCCCCTCCTCCAGTTTCTTCTAATGCTATCATCTTATATAATTATGGTACACTGGTTAAGATTAATATTGGTAGAATAAATACCTTTTAGGGGAAGAGGATACCATCTGGTCTCCCCGCTTTTCGGTTTGAGGGATAGGACCCAGTGGTGCTCTACCACTGAGCTACATCCCTCCCCAGCCCTTTTTATTTATTTATTTTTTATTTTGAGAGACAGTCTCCCTAAATTTCCCAGGCTGGCCTTGAACTTGAGATCTTCCTGCCTCACTCTCCCTAGTGGCTGAGATTACAGGGGTGCACCTCCGTGCCCAGTCTTTAATCCCCATCTCACTGAGGAGCAGAGTCAAGCTAAGTAACTTACGCAAGTCATGGTGGGTGGTAAAGGAAGCCAGAATTAAAAGCAAGGCAGTCTGGTTCCACTCTGTCTCTGAGCGTTGACATCCCACTTGCAACAGGAAGAAGAACCCCGACTCACTGTTCTGCCTAAGCCCCTCCCAGAGAAATCTGAGCCTTAAGAAAGTGTCCTGGGAGGTAGTATGATTTAGAAATCAATGATTTTCATTTCAGGCATAATAGCTGCTGGCTAGAATTGATCTTAAGGGGAATCTATTTTATTGGGGCAGAGGAATACATTGTGTAAGGAGAAATAAAATACATTAAGTCAATGAATTCAGGGAAAGAAAAGTTGGGAGAAACAGACAAGAGGATGGAAATGTACACGTGTTCTGCTCTAAGAGATTCTTCAAGAACGCAGGGAGCTCTTGCCTGGACACAGCTGAGTCGCAGGAAGACGGGACCAGAAGCCCCATTCAGGTGACCCTAGCTGCGGGCCTCCCCATCCAGCCTCGGGTAAGTGATGTGACCGTGAAACTCCCCGGACACAGGCAGCGAGCCCCACATGGGGACGCTTAAGGCAGGAAGAACGGCTGGGAGGTTCTCATGCTGTGGACAAAGGGTGCGATCACAAGCATGTAGCCTTGGGCTACACCTGGAAGTGACTAGCCTGTTGTGTCCTCGGCATGTGGGAGTCCACACCGCCACTCCTTCTTGACAGTTTGGCTCCAGTTGAGTGGGACATTAAAGAGAAATCTTGCTAAGCCTTAACTGTGCTGATGGATGAGCCCAGACCCTCTAGAATCACCCGGGACCTAGCTTGCCTTGTCAGCAATTCCTGTCTTGGCAGCAGGCAGCATCTCCACTATCTTACACACATGTCATGTGTCACACTATTGATGACTTACTCCCGCTCACACTTGCTCAACACTCGGTCTCTATTCTCTCAGTAAGTCCCTCTAACAACCCAGTGAGGAGGATGCTATGATGCTCATTTGCAGATGAGGGTAAGGAGAGGCTGAGAGGCTTGACTAAGGTCATGCTGCCAGGAAATGGATGGGTTTGTCTATAAATTTCATCTCTAGTCTATATTGGCTCTTCCCCCTCTACCCCAATAGCAGAGATTGAATGCAAGGGTGTTCTGCCACTGAGCTACATCCGTAGCCCTTTTTCTTTTTTCTTTTAAAATAGGGTCTCCTAAATCTCTTAATCAGTACACAAACTTGAGATCCTTCTGCTTCAGCCTCCCAAGTGCTAGAATTACAGGCATGTGCTACCATGCCCAGCTACTCTAGTGGATCTTTACATCTGAGAAATGAATATAAGTAGCTTGGTTGCAAATTTCATAATGGCTTTTACTTTGACCTTGCAAGAGTTTGAACGATTGGGGAGTTCTGCGACAACATAAAATCACTTTTTAAAAATACAAGACCTTGGGCTGGGGATTTAGCTCAGTGATTAGAGTGCTTGCCTTGCAAGCACAAGGACCTGAGTTCGATCCCCGGCACCACAAAAAAAAAAAAAAAAAACAAGACCTTTCTAAAATCACATATTTTGAGATGGATCAAGAAAAAGAAGGCTAATTCACTAGCAGCCATATTTTTACATTTGATCTGCTAAATACTGAAGGGAAACTGTCCCCCAGGTCCCCTTCCCTCTGCAGGTTAAGGGAACCTTCTTCCCAGGCTCAATGATAATGAACTTCAAAGGTCTCTACAGATTGCTACTATTCCATCAAAGGTGGGGGCACGGGATCCCATTTCCATAGCACCGTTGCCTCAGGTTTGGCAGGACACACAGCTGGGCCGCCCACACCTCTGTGGGCTAAAGCTGCTTCCCAGCGGCTGGTAGCCACAGATGGCTGCCTGCAGAGTGTCCAAGGGTTGGGGACGGGGCACCAGAGGTCTAGGGATGGCGAGCCTTTTAGAGTTCTCAGTGACAACAAGCAGCCTGCTTGGTATGAGTGCCGTAGGTTCGCCACCACTGGTGTTAGGACCCGCCTACATCCCTCCTTCCTTGCCAGCCACGCATCCACTCACCAGCTATCACCAGCAGCCCACACAGCAGGACAAGTTCCATGATGCCAGCGGAGCAATGCAGGCAGCCCTGGAGGTCCCTTCCCACCTAGGCAGCCCCTTATATCAGACACACCCCATCCAGCCTAGCCCACCCCCCTCCTGCCCCAGCTCCAGCAGAAGTGACTAACTAGGCTTTTGCTTCCTCTTCTGCAGCTGGGAAATACCTGCGGGGTTTTTTTCCTTGTTGATAAAAGAAACACATATCCAGAAAATTTGGAAAACAAACAAGAAATTTAGAATCATTGGTGACTTTCTTAAACACCATTAACATTTTGACTCATGTCCTTCCAGTTTTATTGTCTACCTACCCATCTGTCTGCTTATCTGCCTACTCTCTGTAGTGTGCGCACACACACACACACACACACACACACACACAGTCTCTTTCATTTACTGACAAAAGCTGGACCCATTTCTAGTCTCTCGCAGTAACATTTTCCAAGGCAGCCCTGAATTCTGCTATACAGCTATACTGTTTATTGAATGAATCCCTTATTGACGGACATGTGTGTTGTTTCCTCGTGCAGCGGAAGAGGATGACACCTAGGTGCACGTGCAGAATGGCATCCTCATTCGTCCTTGCTGAGCCAACACACACACACAATTTGAAGGCAAGTGGTGTGTGCCAACAGAGCCTGCAGAAGTTCTGTCCCGTGTGTGTGCGAGAATTCTACTGGGACGGGTGGTGAGGAACCACCCAACAAGGGCGGAGGTGCGGCCAACAGGACACATTGACGGGCAGTGCACAGAGACACTCGCCTGGAAGGTCCCTGGGTGAGCTGGTTCACCGACGGCAGAAGGGGGCACTTTGATGTTTGCCAATGGCTCTTTCGGAACACAATTTCCAGGCTGATCTCATTGCTCCTGGCTAGTCAGCTCACCCCCAAAACTGTCACTGCTGGGAGGTTTATTGTGCTTGATTTCCTCTCTCTCCCCTCTTTCTTCAAAATCCTTTTACCTTTGTTCCTTGACTCAATCAACTGACCACTTCGTATGTGAAAAGACAATCTACACAAAATGATCGAAGAGGAGGCAAAGCAGATGTCTTTGGAATATTTTTTTCTTATGGAAAAAATGTTGCAAGCTATATATATTTGCAAGCTATATATATTTAGTGTACACAACTCAGTGAATTTGAGAATAAATACACACCTGTAAACGTATCACCACTATCAGGCTATGCAATGTCCATCGCTCGGAACTTTCCTCCTATCTTTTATTTTCTTTGCTACATTTCCCCCAATACTTTACCCTAAAAACCATCTTCTCTGTTTTTTTTTGAGACAACGTCTATGGAGTCCAGGTTGGCCTTGAACTTGCTATGAAGACAAGGCTGGCCTCGAATTTGCAACCCTCCTGCCTCAGCCCTCCAAGTGCTGGAATTGCAGAGGCGCCACCATGCCCAGGTAAAACTCATCTTCCAGATCCGGGATCTTGATGGATCATGTGGCTACCCGCCCTTGTTTTGGACACCTTGGGCAACAGCAAAAGTAAGCAAAGCCATGAGCTCTTTGTGGATTCCAGAAAGTTCTTTCTAATGGGAGAGAAAGGTATTTTGATGCTGCAAGGAAGCCTTAAGAACTTCAGCTACACGATTGTCCCAGACACCTTGATCAGCTCCAGGGCACATCTAGCAGGATGAGTTTGGAATGAAAGCGACCTGGATCAAATTCTGGCACCTTTCTTATGAGCCAGGGGACCCTGGATGAATCACCTCTGCAAGCCTAGGTTTCCTCTGTGAAGTGAGGAAACCCTACCCCACCCCACCCCCATTCTCTGATTGCTGAAGGGTTTGGAAACAATACACACAAAGCCTATCTGCCCAGTCTCCTTCAGGGACAGATGCTGTTACACCAACACGATGCCAGACTATAGTGTTACATGGACATCGGGAGGACCGAGGAGGCGGGATTCAAACCCAGACTGCCCAGAGCGAGAGCCTGGTCCCCCCAGTGTCCCAGCCATTCAACCTGGAGTGAAAGACTAAGCTCTGCCTCTGCTGCTTGCTCGCATGTAAAACAGGGTATGGTGTGACTTCACGGATGTGTGCTATGGTGTGGAAATGGATGAGTGCGCCTTCCAAGGGCTCATGTATTTGCAGCCTGGTCCTCAGTGTGCAGCTCTAAGAGATGGAGCCCTTTCTGGCCTCCTCTGGCTTCCTCTCTCACTATGCTGTCTCGCCCTCTTATATTTACCATGATGCCATTGCCATAGTGGAACCCAGCCAAGGAAATCTCACGAGAGGCAGGATCCATGGGGCCGTCCAATCTTGGACTTCCAGCCTCTAAAACTGAATTGCTTAAACCCATTTTCTTTAAGCAGTATCCAGTTTTAGGTATTTTATTATAGTACCAAAAACTGGAGACTAACGCAATATGTAAACAGGGCTTGGTCCACAGCTAGAGATCAATAAATGTTACTCAAGGTTGTTCCACGCATGGGCATCGTCCTCGTTACCCTCCTCTTTGCTGCTTATGAACAGAATAGATAGCTGATCTTTTCTTCCGCATCGTCTGATCTGCTGCTGATGCTGTACACTACACGCATCACCTCCGTTTGTTTTCTTCTCTCCTTAAATTTAATCTGTGCCTTTTAAAATATTTTCTATGCTTCTCAATGGATTCAAGCTTTCCTTTATCTTCCTAAACATGCAGGATATCGTTATGTCTGTCAACATCTTTATCTACTAATTCTATCATCCAGGCCACGTCTGGGTCTTTTTCTATTATTTGCTGGCTCCTTTAGAGAATAGATTCCCAGAAGTGAAATTGCTAGGTCAGAAGGTTCCAAGCCTTTTGCATTCTGCAGAAATCAGTGTGGATTTAGCAGATTGCCCACGCCCACCCCCTATCCACCCACCCCCAGCCTTTTGCTCCAGCTGCAGTATCCGAGTGCCTCTTAGCTTGGGTATTTCTTGAGACTCGTCAGCGAGTCTGTGTTTTTACTCTCCTGCTCACTGCTGGAAAGCCCCTTGCCAA
>PVJO010020307.1:0-32322 GCA_004026905.1 Hystrix cristata
GTTCTTGGTAAAAAAAAGAAAAGTATATTAACTGTGTACTCAAATGGCCTGTAATGGATCGAATGTATCTGTTATAGTGTGTTAATAGCACCTGGGTTTTCCCACTGGACTAAAATGGTTTAAATGAAATAGCCATAACAGTTTAATAGCTTATTGATTTCTAAACTCATAGTATTCATTCGGTACCATAGGCCCAGTTCCTGCACACAGTGATCATCAGCCTCTCTCTCTCTCTCTCTCTCTCTCTCTCTCTCTCTCTCTGTCTCTCCTGTGTGTGTGTGTGTGTGTGTGTGTGTGTGTGTTTAAATTGTACTTGAGAAGGCAAGAGATTCAAGGGTTTTTGCTTTTAGCGTAAAGCTGGTTTGAAGTGATTTAAAACAAAGAAGAATGGGGCTGGGTTCGTGAGTTAAATGGTAGATGTGGTGGTGACAGTGGTGTGCTGTAGTGGTTGCCTTCCCATCCCTGGGACAAAATACTCACACCTGCAAATTAAAGGCATCTTGGCTTGTTTGATTCACACAGTTTCAAGGGGTTCAGTTCATGGTTGGCTGGCTTCAAGACAGAAACATCACAGTGGAAGGGCCTGGTAAAGGAAATCTGCTCACTCTTGGAAGCTATGAAGCAGACAGTGGGAGGAGCCAGGGACACAAAAACAGCCATCTAGTCACTCCTCCCATGACCCGCCTTCTCCAAACAGGACACATCTACCAACAGCACATTAACTGTGCATTTATGAAGGGACTAACCCACTGATGAGCACGTTTCTGCCATGACCCAATCACCTTTCAAAAGCCCCGTGTCTGAACATATGAGACTTTTGGTGGACATTTTAGATATAAACCCTAAAATGCATCCAAACTTCCCTTCAAATGCCCTCTAGAGTACATGCTCAATCCCTGGCCTGCCAGTACTCTTGGTCGTGTTCCTCTTCTCTCAATGGCTATTGACTGAAAGGGGCTGCTTTGCCCAAGGTGTTTTCTCTTGGGAGGCAGCCTTGGTTTAATGTCTCGTTGATGTGGGCTCTCACGAGCCTCCCCCTTTTACACATTTAGGGCAACTCTGAAGTTCGATTCTAGCTTCAGAGTTCCTGTAGCATTGGCCGAGTCCCCTGCTGTGAAAACCTCACAGTCCACCTTCTCTCTTTGCTCAGTCAGCTCTCTTTTCTTCTTTTCCTCACTTGTTACTCGCGTTGCTCCATCAAATACTTCCAATAAACGTCCTGCAGGCAGTTCTTCAAGTCTGTTCCTTAGGGTCCCTGAAGAAATTTGCAGAATGGTGCAAAAGAGTTAAACAGTGTACTCAGAAGCTGCACAGAGAAGCGGCTTTACAGTTAGAGGAAGCAGGAGACAGAGTCAGAGGAAAGGAAATGAGAAAGGGCAAATTCGAGTAGGCACTAAGGCAGAGTAAAAACAGACTGAATGAAGTGGGCAGAGAGGCTGAGCCATGATACCATCATATAACAAATGGGTGAGAACTGCCAGTTAGGTCTTGATGAGACAACTAATGTATTTCTTTGTAGCAGCTTGGTGCACATAGCTTTGAAGGAGAGACAATTACTCGCAAGCCTTCGAGGTGGTCTCACGGTGACTTCAACGGTGATGCTCAGGTAGCCCGTGCAACTCATGTGTAAGGTGTGGTTTTAGTTATTTTCTGGTCGGTGAGACACAATAGTAACAGCCACGATTTAAAGGAGGAAAGTTTGCTTTGGTTCACTGTTTGTAGAGGCTTCATTGCATAGTCAGGTGGTTCTAAGATATGAAGACAAGAAGACATGGCAGAGGGCCATGGCAAAGGACAAGCAGCCCATGGCATGGTAAACAGGAAGCAGAGAGAGAGGTCACGGGAGGAGGGAGGAGCTAGAATCTTCCAGGCCACATCCCAGTGACCCACCTTCTCTGACCTGGCTTCACCTCCCAACATCACATTTAGCTCTAAACCCATCAGTGGACTCAGTCATTGATGAGTATCACACCCCCATGACCCAATAACTTCCCCAGAGCCCCACCTAGGAACACATGAGATTTTGGAAGATATCTAGGTATAACCCGTAACAGCGTGTCACTAAACCTCATATGTGTCACTAAAGCTACACAATGGGCACGTTGTGATAGGCAGACACACAAGTCATAAGGATGGGGAACTTCATACCCCATATAAGACAGAATTAGGAGAGATTAAGAAGAGGCTGTAAAGAGCAAGGACAGGTGTTCTAGTTTTAGAATAAATAAGAAGATAAGAGACAAAAAGAGGACCTGAAGAACCATGAATAGGTCAAGGATCAGGTGCAGGTACTAGAGTATAATCAGAATAAGTGTCTGGTGAATTCAGCAAGGGTGATTGAATCCTAAGTTAGGGAAAGCTTGACTTGTACAAATTCAATAATAATTTAGATGTATATAGCTCCCAAATCTCTATGGTCCGGCCTGTATTAGTCCGAATTTAAAGGCGGAGAGGTTCAATTTGGCTGATGGTTTCAGGGGACTCAGTCCCTAGTCAGCTAGCTCCAAGGCAGGAACATTATGACGGAAGGGTATGGTGGAGCAAAGATGCTTAATATGTGACAGCAGGGAAGCAGAGCTGGTGGACAGTGCAAGAGAGGAAGGGACCAGAGACCATATATAATACCCAAGGTCATGCCTCAATGACCTGTACTCACCCAGAAGTGTGTTTTATTAACCCACTAGGAAACTTCCAAACCTATCAAATCAACACAATTAAATTTAACCACCACGTTCCACTCCTTGTTACCTTGACATCAAAACACATCTCATTAAAGCAAACTTAATGTTTAAATAAATATAATAGTAAGTTAATACTTTCACCTAACATGGTACAACTATCATGTGCACAACAAAAAATGTGATTATTCCCTCCCCAAAGTCTTGAATGTTCCAGCATTTTTCAAAAGTTTAAGTCAAAGTTCCTTTTGAGAATCAGAACAGACTCTAACTGTGAACTTCTATAAAAATCAAAAACAAGTTACATACTCCCAAGGTACAATGGCACAGAGTAAACATTCCCATTTCAAAAGGGAGTAATAGGGGATAGAAAAGAAACAGAAACAAAAACAAAAACCTAAAAACAAGACTCACACCAAGCCAAGAAAATATTAAGTGGCATAGCTCCATATCTAGCATCCAGGGCACATTATGGTGAGATGTGAATTCCAGAGAATGTGGGCAACTCCATCCCTATGGCCTTGTCAGTTGTCAGTATGCCTCTCTCTTGGTCTGGCTCTGTTCATGCCCTAAATTTTTCTTCAACAGACTTTCTAAGCATCTCTGACTTTCTGGCATCTCTGCTGCACTTTTGGCTTTATTGCTACAGCTTTTACATGCTGCCATCTCAGGGGCTCCTTGCTTGGTCTTCTTGGCCATCTTTTGAAATCTGGGTGGAAGCCTCCCTGGCATAACAAATATTGTCATCTGCATGCTGCTAAAACTAACATTATGTGGTTGATATTAAGGTCTGCCCCCAGCACAGGCAGTCACTAAGACCCCTTGGAACATTTGTGCACCAGGCTCTGAGCGGCTGGATGAGTGAATATGGTGAAATGCGCCCCAAGGAGACCAATTTCCTAGGAGACCTTTCTTGAGCAAAAGGTCCAGAGGCTTTCTTTTTGAATGAGTTTTATGCCTTTGTACCCTTGAGCCTGTGATAGACGGGATCTTGCTGATTTCTGAGATGCGTTCAAAGATCTTTCTTCCTGTCCCTCTATAAAGTGTTTGGTTTCATTTAATGGCACTAATTCTTCAACAATCATACCTCCTTTGACCCTGACATTGTACGTGATCCTTTTTGAGGCAAAATTTAAATTTTTCAAAAATTTCTAGTCTGGTTTTTGCCCACAATTATTACTATAATTCTGGCTGAAAGTAGCCAGCAATATTCACGCCACAGCCCAAAATTTGGGCTGCCGGTGAATGTTCTCTGCCAGATCAACTGATCTGCTGCTCTTAATCTCAGCCTCCTGGAAAGTCTCCGGGCATGGATGAAATGGAGACAATTGTGTGTTTTTGCCAAAATGTAACATGTGTAGCCTCTGGTCTCCTTCCTGCCAGAGTCCTTCCTCCCAACTGAGACATGCGGAGCCTGCTTTTTAATGTCCACACTCCTCTGAGCATTCTGGTACTCTGGGCGCTCACCAGATTCATCTATCAGGCACTGCTTACGGTATTCTGGGGCTTCTCCAGACCGCTTCTCCAAACACTTCCCCCAAGCCAGTTCCAAAGGCTTCTAAGCCGCTTGGTCAAGTATAGTCACTGGAGTGTCCCCATTTTCTAGGGCCAATTTTCTGTATTAGCCAATTTTGCTGGACCCACAATTTAAAGGAGAAGAGGTTTAATTTGGTTCATTGTTTCACGAGATTCAGTCCATAGTGAGCTCTGAGGCAAAAACATCATACCAGAAGGGTGTGATGGAGTAAAAACTCTTAGTTCACGGTGGATGGGAAACAAAGCAGGGGAGCAGTACCAAAGAGGAAGGGGCCAGTGATCCTAGAGCAGCCAAGGTTCTGCCTTCATGGCCTACCCAGACACAACTAGAAATGTGCTTTATTAACCTGTGAGGCAGCTCTTGAGCCTATCAAGTTGACATAATTAAGCTTAACTATCAGAAAACCCAAGCATTAAAACAAAATCTACACCCTATTTGTTCATTGGACATCTCAATATGAATGATCAACCAGAAATTCATATTAAACATGTTCAAAACTGGATTTAGTCTCCAAATTTCACCCTGTAGGTTCAGCTCTTATTAACCGCTTTATCAATTTGTAGTTATCTTGTTCCCCACCAACATTACACAGAAGGGAATATAGACATTTTTTGCAGAGGAAGATCTGGAAGAGCAACTTCTGAATTCCAGTGTAGACATAGTTAGAAGATTGCAATGTGGGTGTTTCCAATTTGGTTCTAGTGCATTGTCAAGCTTTGTGACTCTATTCTGGGGCCCATGGCCCCAACCCACTGTCCTCATATATGTCATTACAGCCTGTATGTCTCTTCCTCCTGAGCTCTGAATTTGACCTTTAAACCCTCAGGGATATGATGAGTGAAGCACTCGATCCAGCCAGCTGCTCTGTGTCTTCAGTACTCCATTTTAATAAGTTAAATGAATTAGCCTTGCTTTGGCATATTTAATAACAAAACCAAAGAGGAAAGTGCTGGAGGAAAAATGTGTTGGACTTCACTGAATCTCAAACTACTCACAAACCATTTGATGATCTCTTTGAACAACACTATGTTCCACTCAGTGGAATCAAAGACAACGCGAGTAGTAGATCACCTGGCAATTACTTCTTTAGCTTTCATCCTGGATGAGAGTCACCATTCATCAGTGTTTCCCAATTGATTAAGTTGAAGGGGAGTACTGATAGTAGGAAGACTTCTTTGCCTGTCACTCTGCCAGAAAGAATGCTGAGCACAAGAAAGCCAGAGTTCCCAGTGGGCTAAACTTGAGAAGTGGCTCAAGGTTACCTTTTATGTATTCATTTATTCACTAAACATACATCAAATATTATGTCTTTGGTGACACTAGTCTTCCTATTTTGCATCTTTTCTCCCTTGTCTCATTGCTCTCATGTTTCTTTTCGCCTTTGGCAGTCAAAGCTACACTCAATTTTTTTAAATCCATCCTAGCTTTATAAATAAGTAAGATGATATCTTACTAGTGTAAACTTGCAATTAAACGCTGGTCCAATTTTAAGTTTAAAAAATGGAGTATGTGGCATTCTTTCAGTCAGGGAGAATTTAGGGGATCTGTGTCTTCCTAGTCTCCCGAAATTGTATTACCTAATTGAGCCACACAGTATGTGGGCCTTGGCCTCATCCCCAAGGATACAGGAAAACAAAAAGTGGCTGCTGTAGAATGAAAGCGGCTAGAAGTAACCAGCAAAGAAATCTCACTAAGTAGATGGCTGCTCAAAGTACAGTATAAGATTTGGGGTTAAACAGAACAAACTTTGAGGCTTGTGAAGCCAATTGTAAAAGCCAGCTGTGCCTTTCATTTTGCTAAAATGTAAACCTTAATTATTTATTTAGACAATGAGAATAATAATAGCACGTTCTTCTCAGATTTGTTGTGAAAGTTATAACACTATATAACAGAGTTACAGAACTATGTAAAATGCCCACAGAATAGTGATGACACTGCATAATTGTTAAATGTTTGTGATGATGATGAGAAAAAGAAAGGGAAGGAAATGAAGAAGGGGGGTGGGGAAGGAGGAGGGAGATACACATTTGACTGATCTTTAAGAAATTTACATTTGTTACTAAAGCAAGATTGGTTGACATGTGCATGTCCTTGTTTTGGCTGCTTAGGACTGTTGAGTATTCTGGGTCATCGTCTGCATCCCTGACTGGTAAATTCTGTTGTGGTTATGTGACCATGTCCTGGATCTAAGGTTCTATTCTTGCATTTGCCTTCTTGTTTAGGAATTTCTTTTTTTTTCTGCAATTTTGATGAAGACTTGCCAAGGCCAAACTGGAGTAAAGTCTGGGTTCCATAAATTCTTCTTGAACATAATGGTTCTGCCATTCTTTACATTCTGAAAGTATTTATTGCAAATCAGTAGTAGTGTCAGACATTAAGTGATACAATTCACTGGTTAGCATTAACATGTAAGCCCTGTTTTAGCAGAGCTGAAAGTTGAAAAGAGGCTCACATGATAAGATACTAGATATCATCAGTCATTAGAAATTACAAATAAAATTTTAATGACATAAGATTGCATGCCTAATTGGAGGAGCAGCTGTAATTCTCACACACTGAGAATACAAAACAGTATAGCTATTTTGGAAAACAGCTCAGCAGTTTCTCTTAAAGTTATACATATAGTTGATATATGACACATCCAGACCAAGTATTTATCCAAGAGAAATAAAAATTTAAATTTATCAAAAATATGAATGAAAGCAATTATAGTTCATATTTCATAATCACCAAAGTAGAAATGTCTTTCATTCGGTGAATGGTAAGTAATCTCTGGTATATTCATAGACTGGACTACTGTTCAGCAGTAACAAAGAACATATTACTGGTACGTGCAAGGTGATGGATGATGTTTTGTTTTGTTTGAGAAAAACAGCAGAAGGCAGCAGACTATGTACTATATGAATTAATTTATGTAACATACTGGATCAGAATTCAGATAAGCAAATTTTGGGGACTCGGGGGTACTAGTTAGAAAGAGACAAGATAAAGAAGTTTTTTAGGTGATGGAATGTTAAGAGCCAGAAAAGAGTAAATTTTACAGTCTATAAACTTAAAAAGTTGATTAAGAGAAGAAAAACACAAAATGAAGGGGATCCAATAGTATGTTACTGAATAATACATTAATCCAATATCCTCAAGAGAAGGTAGGACTATATGGATTCAGTCCTTCACTTCTTGAAGAAAAAAATTTCTGTGTAGTTCTGCTAATTTCAAGAAATACTATAAGGCAAAACATAAATCTTTGATTATTCCAATAGATCAAGTCTGTATTTCATAATGACAGGTCTAAATAAATATTTAATTAAAACAAAATAAATAGGTTATATAATACTCACCAAGTAAGACTTAAAATACTTCTTTTTGGGTAAAGAAACATAGTTACAAAAACTAAAACTTTGGTTAAGGGTGTGAACTTTAAAATCTTAGCGACAGAGCAAACACAATTTACTGATATTTGCCAACTCAACTGGATGATTAGTGACCTGAGTTTGATTTGTTTTGGAAAGAGCAATTTAAATCCACCCCTGACTAAAAATCTATCCATCTATGACCAAAATACTTTAGCTGAACTGGTCAAAATAGTATTCTTTTTATTTTAAATCCTTTAGCTCTGAAAATAAATCAAGTGTGGTGGTTATTCTAGAAAGGAGTAAAAATAAAAATAAAGAAATAGCAAAGAAATGAATTAGACTCATGACGTTGACATTTAAAGTAATTGGATTTGTAACTGTTATATATGTGTGGATACTTTATTATTTCAGATGTTCGCAGAATTCAAAAGAATCAACTATTATATATAAAATGCTACTTAAGATCAAGATAAATTGTTTAATAAATTTATAATCATTCAGATGCCAAAGAAAGATAATTTTCAAAATTATATTTATTAGATAAATAAGTTTATCCAACTGAGTATTAAAAATAAACACAAATATCATCCCATAGAGGTGACAGATACGGGACAAACTGAGAGGTTAGTGGATGGGCTGAAAAAATGACATGGGGGTGGGAAATTCTGGAGAATTTTTTTTTTTTTTTGAGGCATGGAGAAGAGCCAAGAATTAAGAAGGAAGATCACAGTTGTTAAAATATCAAAAAAAAAAACACTAGAATATTGCAAAATCAAAGATAAACCCTATAATGTTGCATAAGGCCTTAGTGGTAGCAACAACTCTGGGGCAGGAAAACATAATTTCTGTTCTTGATTTGTTCTTTTGTTACTTTGAGGTCTTTTGTAGTTTAATTTTTGTTTTGTTTTTACAGTGGATTGATTCTGGTATGTTCTGGAAGCATGAAAATGGGGTGTTGGTTCAGCAGTCTCCAAAGCCCATGCAAGTCAGAAGAGTTGAACCCATCACTTCAGATACCTAATATGGATTTTTTTTTTCTTACAGCTAAAAAAAAAAAAAAATGGACCCATGCTCCCTTCTGGTAGTTGTAGCTGTCAGGTTATTTTAAATTAGGATGGAAATCATTGATTGATAAATGCTTAGGCCATTTTCTTGACTTCATAGTGTTATCCACATCATGACAGTCAGGGAATATACCAGGCTAGTATAAATGTACCCAAAGACAAAGCTTTAAAAATGTTTGAGTTCAAAAATTAAAATATTTCAAGGCTACTTCCATCAAATTTATATTCTCCCCACACAACAAGGTAAGTACTTAAAAAGCAACATGCACATAGGCAGAAAATAAGGAACTAAAGCAGGAGGGAAAAGAAACCAAACTGAATAGTAGAGGAAAACTCACCAGGGGGATTTTTTTCCTTTTTCTAATGTGCTAGAATTTGAATTCTCTTGACCTAGGAAACAGCAGGCTTGCTGAATCAAGAGCCCTGATGGCAAAAGCATGGGCCTTGGAGAGTCGCTCCTGGGCAGACAGGGTAGGGAGTCCTAATGAAGTGACTTCTGACATTCGCTTGCCTGACCCCCAAACTGAAAAGCATCAGTGATGCCTGTAACTTGCATTTCCTTCTTTTTGAGACAAGAATGTCTATGGTAGTTATTATTCCTGCTCTTCTACTATATGACAAGTGTGTGTGGGGGGTAGATAACCCACTTCTTTAGTTTAAAATCTGCAGATAAGAGAAAATTTTACTTGAGGGCTGTACATAAAGAACTACATCTGCCAGACTTCACTGTCTGCTCTATCTGATTTAGATGAAGAAATTTTGGACTTTGTCCTGAAGTAATAATGGTATAGACTTTTGGGGACTTGAGAGTGGGTAAAGGAAATTAATTGTTAAGGCTCAGAGGATGGATTATGATAGTCAGCCTCTAAAGCAGCCAGTAATAATCCCTAAACATGTCTTTGTGTAGTCTTGTCCACACTGTACCAAGGATGGTCTATATGGCCAATAGAATATGACAAAGTGATAGTGTGTCACTGTTGAGATTAGGTTTAGAAAGACTATAACTTCCATCTTAGTCTCCGTGTCCTGGATCCCTCTCTCTGGGACATAGCTGCCATGTCCTAGGGACACTCAGGCAGCTGGGGCTACCCACAGGGGGAGGAATGAAGGCATCTGCCCAGCAAGGAACAACACCTGACAACAACTGTGAACTTGAGTTTGGAAGTAGATCCTCTTCCATTCTAGCCTTCAGATGACTATAGCTCTGACTGACTGCCTGACTGCGTTTCTAGAAGAGTTCCTGAGCCAGAATTGCCCTGGATTCCTCACCTATAGGTACTGTGAACCAAAACTTTAGGGAATGTTGCTGAGTGCACTTTAAAAATTATTGTCCTGAAATGTCCCATCACTGCATATAGCTGAAGCCCCGGCCAACTTTGACACGGCATTTTAACTGTATCATAGTCAGAATGAAACAACTGGGACCACAGCTCACGCTTCCTTTCAGAGATGGTCAAGATATTGCCATGCGTCTCGATGGCCTTAGTCGCGACAGCATGTCTGTGTTCTCTGGTACTCAACAGCAGCAGGATGCCCCTGTTCTGTTTCGACCAGACTTCACTTCCCCGGCTTCCCCAATGTGTCTACTCTGTCCTTTAAAACTAATGCTCTTGCATCATTCTTTCTCCATCCTTCAACTTCTCTTGGATCTAGCCTTACTTGAATTAAAGCCTGGAGTTCTTTTGAGGTTGCTACTTCCCCATATCTTTCCCAGGGCATGTTTGAGTCTGGATTTATCTCTTATTACATATCTGTAGGTGAGGAATTGAATATGTTCATCCTATTGTCCAGTCACTATTAAGTTCTCTCTCACACACACACACTCCTACATGTATGTACACACATACACACTACTCCTTGAGATACATAGCATTTAGCTATGCTATCCTCTTCCTCAACTAATTGCTCTTATCTACTAACCTCTTGTTCATTTCATTTAAAAGGGATCTTAGTTCTTGGATAAAGATTTTTTTCTTCTCCAAATCTTATGAATATTCTTGGTGTCTTGAGCATCTGGATAGATGAACCGCCTAATATCCTCTATTCTCTGATCTCGTCACATGTTATCTCACCTCACTGACCCAGTACCACACCTGAAAATATCCCACTTCTGAAATGTCAATTTCAAACACTTTACTTTCTGATAAATTCTTCTTATTCTCTATATCCTTTAAAAAACTTCCATCAACGCCACTATTCTTTGACCCCACTGAAACTTTGAATCCATTCTCAACTACAATTTTCTTTCTGTTCGTTTTCTTTGTTCTATCTCTCTTTTGGTCTAGTTAGTTTCCACAGCCCATTGGTATGATTGTTCACTGAAAGTATCCTCAATACACTTGTTATATGTCACTTGATATACTTGCTCTTCCTCTGTCACTGTCTAGCAAAACTTAAATGTGGGCTGAATGCTTCATCAACTGCCTCATTTCCAACATACGGAAGGTTAACTTTGCTGGAAAGATTTGACAATTTACTTGCATATTTTTTAGTACATTGATAACCTAATTTTCAACAATTATTTATATATCACTGTCTTAGTCTGCTTTTTGTTGCTGTAAGAGAATTCCAAAGAATAGTTAATTTATAAATAAAACAGGTTTATTTTGGAAGAAACTTATTACTGGAAGTTCAAGATCTGATAGCAAGATCTAATGAGGACCTTGGGTTGCTGCATGAATCACAGAAAGGCAGGGAAGGACAAATGGCCATATGTGGGAGACAGAAAAAGGGGCTGCACCCCCAGGATAGATAACTGATTTGTACTAGTCAGTTTTTCTCTCTCTGAGGCACAATACTCAAAACCCACAATTTAAAGGGGGAGAGGGTTAATTTAGCTCATGGTTTCGGGAGACTCAATTGAGTCAGCTGGCTCCAAGGCAGAAACATCATGGCAGAAGAATATGATGGAACAAAATGCTTAGTTCATGGCAGCTGGGAAACAGGACCAGAGAGGAAGTGATCAGATATTAACTCCAAGTTCATGCCTTCATGACCCACTCAGAATGCCCAGGAATGTGCTTTACTAATCCCCTGGGTGGTTCCCAAGAAAATCAAGTTGAAAATTAAGAATAGCTGTCACACCCCATTTCCTATCAACCTGATACCCAAATATATATGCTTAAACTCTATTTCATTTCCAACTAAGCACAAACTAATAATTCTGCCTAAAGTGATTCAAGTATCTCTCATACAACTGAAACAAAAATAATCTTTTCACCAAAGTTTTATTAGTCCCAGCATTGCTGAAAAGCAGAAGACAAAGTCTCTGAGAAAGAAAAGCTCTCAGCTGTGGACTTCTATAAGAATCCAAAACGAGTTACATACTCCCAAGGTGCAATGAAAGAGAGTAAACATTCCCATTTGAAAAGGCAGGAAAAGGAGGAGAGAAAGTAATTAGACTAAAATAAGACAAAAATCCATTAAGGTAAACATTAAGTTCTGCAGTTCTATGTCTGAGACACATGGTGATAAGATGTGAGTTTCAGAGGACTTGGGTGGATCCAAATGGCCTCTCTCTGGGGCTGGCACTGCTTATGTCCTAGAGCTTCCCTAGACATTTCATGTTCTGGGAATCTTCAAATTCCTGGGGTCTCCACTGCATTTTTTGGGTTCATTCCCACAGCTTCACATACCACCCATTCAGGCACATTGCCTGGCCTAGGTCTTCCTTTGAAATCTGGATAGATGCCTTCCTAAGCCCACAACCCTCATATTTTGCATACCTGAACAAGGAGCATCTACATGAACAACACAAAGGTCATCTTTCAGAGGAAGTAGTAGCTAGACCCACTTGGACAATGACTTCAGCAGCCTCTGAGTACCTGGATGGCTGAGCATAGAGAAACGAATCCTGAAGAACCAATTACCTAGCAGGCCTTTTTTGAGCAGAAGTCCCAGGACTCTTCTCAAATGAAAGTTTGACTCTTTTGTACCACTGAGCATGTGACAGATGAAGTCTTGCTGATTTCTGAGGTGCCCTCAAAGTATCTTTTTTGTGTGTATCCTCATATAAAGGGCTTTTGTTTTTAATGGTGCTAATCTCTTTGGCAACCATACCTCCTTTGGCCCCAACTTGCTTGCTTTGGGGCAAAATTTGTTGTTCAGATTTTTCCATTCTGCTTTTTCCTTCCACTTTTTACTATACATCTAGCTAAAAGAAACCAGCAGTCTGACAATGGCTGTTTCTACTGGATGAATTTGTCCATAACTCTCAATTGCAGTCTCTTGCAAATTGTAAAACCTTTCCAAATGCCTTTCCACAAACTAGTTCTAAAGGTTTTGAACTATGTGTATCAGGTATAATCACAGCAAGGGCCCCCACTTCTCTGGGAACAGTTTTCTGTATCAGTCAGAATCTAGTACATGATATGTGAAATACAATACCAGAACCCACAATTTAAATGAAGAGAGACTTACTTTGGTTCATGGTTTTAGGGAATTCAGTTCATAGTTACCTAGATCAAAGGCAAAAATATCATGTCGGAAGAGTATGGTGGAGAGAGATGCTCAGTTCATGGCTGTTGGGAAGCAGAACAGTGGAATGTAAGGGAAAGAAAAGGGTGATGGACCAGCCCACTTTCATAATCTACCGAGACACAAATGCGTTAGTCTCTTATTAATCCCCTAGTTGGTTCCCAAGCCAATTAATTTGACAATTAAGCTTAACTGTTACACTACTCCAACGAGTAAAACAATCCATTAGTGAAGACTCCACTGTGATGATCCCACCCTTCCCTAGAGACTCCACCTCCCAACATTCCACATTGAGGAATTAATCCTATACGTGAGGTGTCACAGTTACTTTTCTCATCACTGTGACATGATACCTGACATCCACAAATTAATGGCGGGGAGGTTTACTTTGGCTCACAAGTTGTGCAGATTTCAGTCCATGGTCCACTGGCTCCATGGCAGGATAGCATGACAGAAAAGAAGCTGCTCACAGTATGGCAATGGGAAAGCAGAATACCCCAGTAAAGGAGTTGGAGGAGGAGATAAACACACTTACACCACACACCCCATGATCAACTTCTTCCATACAGACTCTACCTCCTAAAAGCAAGTCAGCTGTAAGTTTTCATAGCCTACCTTCCAAAAGCTCCACCTATCGGAGCACGAGGCTCTTGTGGGACATCTAGATATAAACTATAACATTCCAACCATGACTCCGAAAAGACTTGTGCACATCTTTTTATGCAAATTGAGTTTTGTCCATCTCTAAGAGTTGTAAAGTCCTAACAATTTTAGCATTGCTGAAAAGTCCAAGTCCAAAGTCTCCTCTGAGAGAGAAGGCAAACTCTCAGCTGTAAGCCCTTGTTAAAAAAAAAAAAATTAAACACAGTCAACATACAAAAGCATAGGGTAAATATTCCCATTCTGTAAGGGAGGTTTAAGGGGACATATTAGTTACCTTTCTAGAGTCAATGGTTTGCAAGACAGCAGATTTAATACAGGACATTTATAAATTACAACATTCACCCATAAGCCAAATACTGGAAGAGTGTCGAATGTCTGTCTATGCCCTGGAGACCCAAAAGATCCAATCAAGGGCTGGGAGCCCACAGCACTGTCCCATGTATGTCTGCATCTGCACTAAATGGCTGAAGAAATCTTTACTGGAACCAGGATACGATGCTCACAGCAGAGATGAAGACCAGAGCTGCCCTGAAGCAAACAGCAGCCATCCTCGATGACAGCAAGGCCTCGAGCTCCTTCTGCGATGAGAACAGCCGAGTCCTCTTCTGGAGAACCAGCCGCAGCAGAGCTTCTCCTGGGAAACAGCCCACCACTATCTTCTGCTCCTGTTCTTTATATTGTGTCGGCAGTAACCCTCAGGTGGATCTTCTAGGCCCCAAACCACATCAGTTCAGTCTAGCTGGGTGTTCCTGCTCAAATTGACCATTTCGGTTCACTGCAGGGAATAAAAACCAGTGGAACCAAAACAAGACTGAAATCCCACAGAATAAACATTAAATCCTGTAGTTCCACGTCAAGCACCAGAGCCAAGATGTGGTGCGATGTGGCTGGCCCTGATCTCATAGCATTACTGGCGGTAGTTGCAGATCTTCTGGCTTCTTTCCTGGGCTGCTTCTTTCGCTCCTTGTGTCTTTCCTCAGATATTTGGCTTCTGCAACTTTCCAGGGCTTCCACTATACCTCAGCTTCAGTCTCACAACTTCACATAGTGTTTTCTCAGAGGCATACCCTACTTGGCTTCCCAGGCCTTCTTCTGAAATCTGGAGGGAAGACGGCATGTCCCCATAGCTGTTGCTTTCTGCATGCCTGTAAAACCAGCACCATGTGGAGGAGGCCAAGGTCTGCCTCCAGCAGGAGCAGTAGCCAAGGGCCCCTTGAATCATGGCTGCACCAGCCTCTGAGTGCCTGAATGGCTGATCACTATGAACTGAATCCCAGGAATCAATGCCATAGGCTGCTGTTCTCCATTTTGAGCAGGGTACCCTGGGCATCTCGTCTCAAAGCAAAGTCTTTCACTTTTGCAATTTTGAACCTGGATAGGTGGAGTCTTGCTAGTTTCTGGAATGCCCTAGAGACATCTTTCTATTGTCTTGTTGTAAAGTACTTGGATTCTTTCTAATGAGAATCTTTTCAGTAACCAAGCTCTCCTCTGCTCCATCTTTGCAGGATTTTCTTTCCGGCAAAATCAAAAAGTTTTTAAATGAACTTTATACCCCTGTTTCTCAAAGTTCCTAAAAGGAATAAGCAGAAACCATGCCATAGGCTGAATGTTGGACTGCCTTGAAATTTCCTCCACCAGATTAATTAGTCCACTGTCTTTAATCTCATTCTTCCATAAGTCTCAGGGCATGAGCAAAATATTGACACATTTTTTGCCACCGGATAAGAAATATGGCCTGAATTTAACTGTCAATGGAATCCTTCTTTCCAACTGAAAATTCTTTTTTTTTTCCAGACTAAAACCATGGTTATTACAGCAGAGTAGGTTTAAAACTGCTCAGATTGTTTTCCATTTTGAAAATAATTTCAATGAGGATGGTGGAATTTCAAGAGTCTAAAGATTCCTAACTGAATAGGGAAGACATCTACATACTGCTCCCCATTTTTTCAAGTCTCAGCAGAAATCATCCTGCATTGTAAGTTTTACTTAACCTAAATGTACCTACATTCTGCCAAGGAGGAGAAAAAGGGTCCAGCTGAAACTTCTTGAGCCTGTATCTGAATTTCTGTGAACATTTTGGTCCTCTGAGCTCTGACCAGAATCTCCCATTGAGCTTGGCTTACAGCATTCTAGGGCTGTTTCTCCAGCTAGCATCTCTAAACCTTTCTTTCTCCCCCAACCCAGTTCCAGAGGTTTCTAAACTACATGGTCAGGTAGAATCACAAGAAGAAAGCAATGACCCAACTTCTCTGGCACCAACAGCAATGAGAAAAGTGACTAAGACACCAGATAATATTTTAGACACTGGAGAAACAAATGATCCACCACACATATAGCCCTTGCTATATAGGAGTTTACATTTTGGAATGTTGTCATTCTTTTTTATTCAGATTAAATTTATTCATTGACTCATTGAAGTTGGACTTATTACCCATCATAATTATTTTAGTCAATGAATCTCATATTGCTAAATTCAAGGGACAAGTTTTTGTTTCATTTCTGTCATCATAAGGATAGCATTTCTCCAGCTTTCTTCTTATCTTTTGGCTTCTACCTCATTCTTCTGCTTTTTTATCTACTCCATAGACTACTCTTTCAAACCTTCCTTTGTGATTTCCACCTCATTTTTTGCTGTTTTAGTGATGCATTTTCTCAGTAGGACTATCAATTTCTCTGCCTATATATGCTATTTGCTATGTCAATAACTTCTAAATTTTAGACTTTAGCCAAGTGTTCTTTTCTATCTCTCAACTTTTCTACCCTACTTGATATTTTTTGTTGAATAGACCACAGGTATATAATATGTGACATGTCCAAAACAGAATCCTTATCTTCCTTAAATCTGTACTTTCTCTGTTTCCCACTCATCTTAATCTTATAAAATTTCACTCTAGGTAATTTATTCAAGATGGAAAATTATGAGTAATCCATACTTCTGTAATTATGGCATTGCTTTGTCTCTAATCTGTCACTCCCTTCTTTCTCTTTACAATCCAACCATCTTGGCTTTTTTTCCCCATTCCTAAAACTCAATTGGTCTTTACTGACCCACATACTTTACAGACATTGAAATGTATGGAATGTCCTTTCTCCCACATAAGAGTCAGAACATGTAGTAATTGTCTTTCTGTGCCTGCTTATTTCACTTCACGTCCTAGCCTACAGTTACACTCATTTTTTTCTGAAAAATATTGAATTTCATTCTTATTATGGATGAATAATATTCCACTGTATGTACTACTTTTTATCTATATGTTCATCTATTGATTAACATTTCAGTTGATTCCATATGTTGGATATTGTGAATAGTATTACAATAAATATGGGGATATAGTTCTTTCTCTTTGATAAACTGATTTAATTTCCTTTGGGTTTACACCCTGTAATATGATAGCTGGATCATATGGTATTCCTATTTTTAGCTTTTTGAGGAGTGCCTATTTTTTTTCCATCATGACTATCCTAATTCACCTTTCCTACTAGGAGTGTGTAAGTTGTCCTTTCTCTATATTCTCAGCAGCATTTTTTGTTTTATATTTGTGATAATAACTATTCTGACTAGAATGAGAAAATAGCTCCTTGTGGCTTTTTATTTTTTGGGAGGGGGGAGGTGCTGAAGATTGAACTCAGGGCCTTACACTTGACAGACAAGTGTTCTACCAACGAGCTAAATCCCCAGTCCTTGTCATTGTGGTTTTGATTTGCATCTTCCTGCTCATTATAATGATGGTGAGCATTTTTTCATATACATTTTAGTAATTTATATCTCTTATTTTGAAAATGTGCACTTATATTCTTTTCTCATTTTAAAAATTATATTGTTGTTGAATTTTTTGAGTTCCTTGTAAGGTCTGGATATTAATCCCTTTTGAATAAATAACTTGTGAAGCTTTTCTCCCATCCTGGAGGTTTGCTCTTTATCCTTCTGATTGTTCTCTTCTCTTGGCTGTGGAGAATGTTTAAATTTCATATAATCCTGTCTTTCTGGTTTTTTTTTTTTTTTCTTCTATGCTTTTGGAGTCTTGCTTAGGAAACCATATACTGATATCTTCATGTGTACCTCCTATATTTTCTTCTAGTAGCTTCATTATTTTAAGTCATACATTTTAATATTGGATCCATGTTGAGTTATTTTTTATATATGATGGAAATAAGAATTTTGTTCTTTTGCATATGAATATCCGGTGTTCCAAACCCCTTTAATTGAAGAGACTGTCTTTTCTGAAATGTATTTTCTGGCAACTATATCAAAAATTGGTTGGTTATATGGGCATGTATTTACTTGGCCTTTCTGTTTTTTCCCTATCAGCCTATGTGTATGTTTTTATGCCAACAAGCATGCTTTGTTGACAACTATAGCTTTTAGCTTTACAGTATGTTATGATATCAAGTATTGTGATACCTCCATCTTTGCTATTTTTGCTCTAGATTATTTGGGCTATTTGGGGTCATGTAGTCAGTGTTAACTTTCTGTTGCTGTACTAAATACTTGAGATAAATCTATGAAGAGGAAAGATTTATTTTGGGCCCTGGTTTCAGAGGTTTCTGCCATGATTGTTTGGCTCCATTGCTCTTTTGGACAGTGATAAAGCAGAACATCATAGTGGGGAGTTTGTGATGGAGCAAAGCTACTCACTCATGGTGGCTGGAAAGCAAAACAGAGAAAAAGGAGAGGCCTAGAATCCCAATGTTCTCCTCAAGAACATGCTCACAGTGACCTACTTTTCTTCCACTGTATCCCACCTTCTAACAGTGCCAAACACTGGTGACCAAACCATTAGTATATAGATATTTGAGGAAATATTTAACATTCAAACAATAACATGGTTACAAACAACTTCAGAATTGTTTTTTTCCATCTCTGTGTATTTGACAGGGATCAAAGAGAACATGCAATTTGCTTTTACTAGTGTGGAAATTCTAATGATATTAATTTTTCTAATCTATGATCATGGGATAGTTTTCAAATTATTTTTGTGTGCATCTTCTTTGATTTCTTTCACCAGTATTGTGTAATTTTCATTGTAGAGATCATTTACTTTGTTGGTTAAATTTATTGGTAGTGCATATATTGCTGTGGTACAATGTTTTTAATTCTTCTGGGAAGATACCAAGCAGAGGAATAGCTGGGCCAAAGGGAACTCTAGTTGTAGTTTTTTGAGGAATCTCCACACTGATTTTCACAGTGGTTGGACCAGCCTATACTCTCATCAACAGTGGAGGAGGGTTCCTTTTTCCCCACAGCCATATCAACATTTGTTATTGGTTGATTTTTTGATAACAGCTCTTCTTTCAGGAGTGAGATAGAATCTTAGTGTTGTTTTAATTTGCATCTCTCAAATGATCGGGGACGATGAGCACTTTTTCATATATTTATTTGCCTTTCATATTTCTTCTTCTGAGAACTGTTTATTCATCTCAGATGCTCATTTTTGGATCAGGTCTTTAAATTTGGGAAGTCTAATTTTTTTGAGTTCTTTATATATTCTAGATGTTAGACCTTTGTCTGAGGAACCACTGGCAAAATTTTTTTCCCACTCTGTGGGTTTTCATCCCACTCTGTTGGTAATTTCTTTTGCTGTTCAAAAGCTTTTTAATAGGATGTGATCCCAAGCACTGATGCTTTGTATTATATTTATAGGTAAATGGATGCACCTTGAATGTACTCTTAAGTGAAATAAACCAGACACACATGAATCCATGTCAAATTGTTTCTCTGATATGAGAAACCTTAAGTGTAAATGAGGACAAAAAGGTATAATAGATAATAAGTAAAAGAAAAAATAATATTCAAGAGAGAGGAGGACTAGAGAGGGAGGAGGGGGAGAAGAAGGAAGGGAAAAAGAAAAGAAAGGAAAAGAGAAAAATGTAAACATGTAAATAAAGCTGTTGTAAATAGGGAAGGGGTGAGTGGAAGGGAGGAGTGGGAAAGAGAGAGGGAAACCAAGATACATCATGTACAGGTACAAATTAACTCTGAGGAATGCGATCATTATCACAATGTATACAATGCACGAATACATGTTCTTGGTAAATTAAAAAAGAGTTTTTATTGCTAGTTTTTTTGACCTAATGTGAATGAAATTGCTTTCTTGATTTTTTTCCAGCAATTTTATTACTATATGTATAAAAAAGCTAATGCTTTTTGAATATTGATTTTTTTCCTGAAATTTTACCAAATTCCTTTATCAGTCCTGTCTGTATTTTTGTAGGTTATTGAACTTTTTCTATACTTAAAATCATATTATTTGTAACAATATTCTCCTTTCCTTTTTGGGTGACTGTATTTTTTTTTTAATTTTCTTGCCTAATTTCCCATCTAAGACTTCCTATACTATGTTGAATAACAGTGCTGAAAGTAGGTAAAACTGTCTTGTCTCAGATCTTGAAGGAAATAGCTTTAGCTTTTCTTCATTAAATATGATGTTGTGTGATGATTAAGCTTAATTGTGTCACCTTGATTTGCTTGAGAGCCATGCAGGGGATTGGTGGAGCACACGTCTGTGTACGTCTGTGTGGGTCATGGAGGTATGACCTTGGGCACTCACTCTATCTGGTCCCCCACCTTTTCCTCTGTGGTGCTGTCCCTGTGTGTTGATCCTGGCTGCTATAAACTAAGCAGCTTTGCTCCAACATGCTTTCCCGCCATAACGTTCCTGCCTTGGAGGCAGCCATCCATGGACTAAATTCCCTGAAACCATGAGCCAAATTAAATTTGTCCTCCTTTTAGTTGTTGGTGTTGGGTATTGCATCCCAGCAAACAGTAAAGCTGACTAATAGACATTGTCTGTGGATTTTTCACATATAGTTTTTACCATGTTTCAGTACATTCATTGTATATTTGATTTGTTCAAAGGTTTTATTACTAAGAGATATTTAATTATTTTGTATATTTTCCTGCATTTCCTGTGATAACAGTATGACTTTTGTTTTTCATTCTGTTAATGTGATGTACTATGTTTATCGATTTGCCTGTGTTTAACCATCCTTTCGTCTCTGTAATAAATATCACTTGGTCAGGGTATGTCATAGATTCAATTGGATTCAGTTTGTTGTTACTTTGTTGAGGATTTTTATATCTATGTTTATGAATGATATTGGTCTACAGCTTTCTTTTGGCATCACGTCCTTGCCTGGCTTTGACATCAGAGTTATGATAGTCTTCTGGAATGCATTTAGAAGAACTCTGTCCCTTTCAATGCTTTTGACATAGTTTCAGAAGTGATGTTAGTTTTCCTTTAAAAGTTAGGAGAATTCAACACTGAAGCCATCTACTCCTGGGATTTCCTTTGATGGGAGAGTTTTTATTATTGATTCAATCTCATTACCTCTTTTGTTCTATTTAGATTTCATATGTAATCCTGGTTCAATTTTGGAAGGTTAAAGCTCGAAATTTACCCATTTGTGGTGCTCTTATTGTGGTCAACTTGAGCAGGAACACCCAGCTGCACTGCGTTGGTGTGGTTCTGGGTGTAGAGGATTCACCTGAGGATTGTTGCCAATGCAACGTAAAGGAGAACGGGAGTAGAAGATAGGGACCAGCTGTTTCTCTGGAGAAAAGACCTCTGTTGCGGTTGATTCTCGCAAAGGAAACTCAGCTGTTTCTATCGCAGAAGGAGCTTGAGGCCTTGGTGTCATCGGGGATGGCTGCTGTTTGCTTCAGGGGAGCTCTGGGCTTCATTTCCACTGTGAGTACCATAACCTGGCTCAAGTATAGATTTCTTCAGCCTTTGTAGACACGGATGTACATGGGAAATTGCCATGGACTCCCAGCCTTTGATTGGATCTTTTGGGTCTCCAGTGCATAGACAGACGTTCGGCACTCTTCCTGCATTTGGCATGTGTGTCTGTGAATGTTGTAATTTGTAAATATCCTGTCTTGCAAACCATTGACTCTAGAAAAGTAATTTCTACACCATTTCTTCTAGGTTTTTCAATTTTTTGACTTATCCTTTTTTATGATAGCAATTGTAATGTTTCCTTTTCCATCTCTGATTTCATTTGTGTCTTCTCTGAGTTTTTTTGTGTTTAGTCTATATAAGGGCTTATATTTTCAAAAATATAATTTTTCATTTTATTAATTTTATATTGCTTTATAAGTACTTATTTGCTTTTATTTCTCTTTGGTTTTATTTCTACCCTGCTCTTTACTATTTCTTTCCTAAATTTGATTGTTTTGTTGTTGTTCTTATTTTTCTAGTTCCTTATTTTTTTTATATGGGCGTAGAACAGTAAAAGTTCCCTCTTAGTACTGCTTTTCCTGTATCTGATAGATTTTTGTGTACTATGGTTCCACTTTTATTTGTCTCTAGAAATTTTTGAATTTCCATTTTGATTTCTTCATTGATTCCCTGGTCAACAAAGAATGTGTTGTCTAATTTCCACATATTTTTGTAATTTCTAAAACTTCTTTTCTTGATTTATAGTTTTATTCTATGTGGTCATAAAAGATACATGGTATGACTTGATGTCTGAATTGTTGAGACTCATTTTGTGGCCTTCAATAAGTCCTACCCTGGAGAACATGTTCTATGTTTTTAGAGAGAAATGTATATGCTGTAACTTTTAGATGTAATGTTCTGTAAATATCTATTAAATTAATTTGATCTATTTCATAGTTTAACTCAGATGTTTCTTTGTTGACATTTTGTCTTGATTATCTGTCTTTTTACAAGAGTGAGATGTTGAAGTTCTCGAATATTAGTCTATCTTTTCTTTCAGATGTCATAATGTTTGTTTATATAATTGGGCACTTTGGTATGTGTACAGAGACATTTATAATTGTTATGTCATCTTATTGAATTTATCTCTTTCTCATTATATAGTGACCTTCTTTGTCTCCATTTAGTTTTTGATTTAAAGTCTATTTGATCTAAGTACCAATATTCTTGCTCACTCACGGTTTCCACTTGCATGATATAACTTTCCATCTCTTCACTTACAGTGTATGTACGGTTTTAATGATAAAGTGAGTTTCTTGTAGCCAGTGTATCACTGGATCTTGTTTCTGTATCCATTCATCCCATCCATATTTTGGAAGAAAGAGAATTTCATCCATTTATGTGCAATGTTAGATTTTATAGATAAAAATTTAAGTTATTTTAAATATTTTACATATATATATATGTTCCCATTTCTCTCTCTGTCCCTCTCTGTGTTTCTCCCTCCCTCTCTATGTCTGTATGGTACTGGTGATAGAACTGAAGACCCTTACACAGGCTAGGAAAGCACTCTATCTCTGAAACACATTCCCAGTGCCAGCTTTTTTCCTTTCTTGCTGTTTATCTCTGGGCTTTAGCAGTTTTCTGTGTGAATAAAGTTTGGCTTTTTTTTATCTACCTGTTCTACTGGTGAATTTTACACTTTGTGCCCTCTCCTAATTATTAGTTATCTTCTTTTTCCCTACACATGTAGGACCCTGTTAAATATTTCTTGTAAGTCCAGTCTGATGTTGATGAATTCCCTCAATTTTTATTTCTTGTATTTATCCTTTTCTTGTATACAAGAAGTCCTATTTCTTGTATTTATCCTGAGTACAGTATTTTTGGTTGGCATTCTTTTTTCTTTCACAACTTTGATAATGTCATTGAATTTTCTCATGGCTGTAAGATCCCTGCTGAGAAATCTACTGTTAGTTTAATGGAATTATATGCGACTAATTTTATCTTCTCATTTTAGAATTTGCTGTCTTTGATTTTTGCAATTAGGTCTAGTCTGTTGTTGAGAATCTCAACTATATTTTTTATTTTGCTTATTGAGTTCTTCAGCTCTAAGATTTCTGTTTGATTCATTTTAATATATACCTCTTCCGAATTTGTCATTCCAATCCTGGGTCATTGCCCAAATTCCACTGAATTATTTGTCTGTATTCTCTTTGTACATTGTCGAGTTATCTTAGAATCATTTTGAATTATTTTTATATGTTTTACCAATTTACTTTGGAGTCTGTGGCGAGTGAATTATTTTATTCCTTTGAGGATGTCTTGTTACTAGGTCTTTTCCTGATTCTTCTGGTCCTACATTGATACAGTAGTTGCACGTTCAATGGACTATTTGTTGCTATTGATTTCATAGGATGGCTTTTGCAGGGACAGCCTTTGTCTTGGAGACGCACCTCAGGATGTCATCTTGGTGGGCTCCATTGGCTTCAGTGCAGGGTGAGCGCACTGTTGTGGATATCACACGGCTTCTTAAACCATAATTAGTGTCGGTGGTGCCTGCAGGGATGAGCTCGCCAGCAGATCTGGGCAGGTGCATCAAGCTCTGGGTGTAAAGCATCTGTCAATTTCCATCAGTCATGTGGGAGTGGTGCAGCGGGCCTCGGTGGGCTAAGTGCGGCATCCAAAACAGCAGAGTCGTGCACCATGAATCCCCACGGGCATCGGCAGGTTTGGTCTCAGAATGGTGCTGTATAGCATCAGTCTACACTGCGTGTGGCCCAGTGTGGATTGAGCTACCCAAATTGGCAAGAAATCTGCAGGGACTTCAAAAACACTTCCGGTGCTCACAGTGACAGTGGTGTTTGCCTTTTCCTTGGGGTAAGAAAACTGTCACCTCCAGGCTGATCGCAGCTGGGGAAATGAGGCAGCTGATCCAAGATACTTCATTCCTTTCTTTATGAGATGGTTCCAAGTCTCAAATTCCACGGTTTCTTCATTTCTTGAACATTGTACCCTAGCATTCTCTTATCCCAGCTGAAGACCAACGCTTTCTCCTTTGTTTTGGTCCTTCTTTGTGGCAGAGAGCCACTTCCAACACCTTTCGTCAGCCACTTCACCGGAAATCTGTCTTTATTTGCATTTATTGATTCTCATGCCATATGCACATAGTTTTGATTGTGACTGTTATCTTCTGCTAAAACCTGGTTATGATTATGTATGGACTCATGCTGGACAAACATCCAGTCGAACCATTGCTATAAAGTGGAGACAAGGTAGGCTTTTAGCAGTGTTTACAGTGTCTCCCCGCTTAGCACTAACATAAACTGGAGATAAAAAAATGATGAAGCATAGTTTTTAATGTTTGGAATTAATATTAAACACAGCTGATGAATAAAAAGAATGTCAGCACCAGAATAGCTAGAATCTTTGAAATGCCCTTCTCGAGGAATCCACACCCTGTATTGTATTCTCTCTTCAGGGAACACCATTGGTTTTTGACAATGCTGTTCTGGAATAATGCACAATGCAACAATAAATTTCTTCAAGTGTGTGACTAAAAGCTGCCTGAAAGGCTTTATAGTAATTCAGCCCATCATTCTTCATAAACTTCCGCATTGCAATTCCATTTGTTTCTTCGTTATTTTGTACAGTTTCTCTTTAGTGGATGTCTGTCGACTCCTTCACATCTGGATCCAATTAGAGATCACTCTTTATGTGAATCTAATTATCTGTCTCTACATGTGCTCAGCAGAGACGCAATTATTAATAAGAGTTTGAATGTGGCTTTCCATTTTCAAATTGCTTTTTCCTTTTATTAGGCATCCACAATAACTTGAATTCCAGCCCGAATCTTGATCTGGCTTTTAGGTAGACATTCAAAAAACTGGGGCACCAGAAGTTAGTAGATTTATTTTTATAAGTGGGGTAAATCAGGGCAAACAAGCAAGATTGATTACTTTGTGACAACATTTCCGAGATACGAGGAAGGACCTTTGTTCAAAATCTTCTTTGCCTTGATGGTTTAGAAAGTCTTCACTGTTCTGACATTTCCTTGCCTTCCATTTCTGAAAGGGTATTAGATTTGGTTTGTACGTTGCTGTAGGTTTTTACTCAGTTTTGACTACTGTCTTTTCACTCCCTTTTATTTTGTTAACAAATTCCTAATCTCCTTTTGGAGGTCATTCCTTCTGCCGGTCTCAATCCGTATGTACTGAGAGGGTTGCTCTGCAGCCATAACTGAGGTCAGCACGCACCACGGGAATTGGGGTAGGAAGGGGAACACGGCCCATGTTATTCTAATTAGAGAAAAGTCTTGAGACTGGAAATTGCCAGCAGGGAGCAACGCAGACATCTCTTATTCACAAAAATTGAACTCGGATAAGCACTAACTAAGGTACTGAAGCCATTTCTTTTCACTACCAGATGATCAATGCTAGAGGACGGAGGCATCTCAAAGGAAATAAAGCTATGAAAAGACAGATATGGCAGGTCCTATTTGACATCATGTGCACTTCTGGTCAGATTCAAAACAGCTGTGCCGGCATTACGTTTATTTTTAAAGTAAAATAAGTTTAAATTTTTTAATAAATTAAAAGTATTTTTCTTGTATTTATGAAAGTTTGTTTAGGTTACTCTTGGTTACAACTGAAAGATTCTTAACCAACACTTTTATTATTTATGTTACAATTTTCATTGGTTTCTTTTCTGAAAGTAAGATTTGGTACTGGAAAACCCAAGGCAGAAACACAAAAGCAAGCTTTGTGTGAGCAAATAGAAGAATAAATCCAGTGAAGAAAAAAGGAGAAAAGTGAAAATACTGAAGTTTCAGATTTCGAATTCAAAGTTTAAGGAAATCAGAAGATTTTGTGCTGACACTCATTAAATTTTGTCTCTCTTCATAATTTTTGACAAGTGTAACTATATGTAAATGCAGCAAAAGGCACAATAGAATAAACAACTGAAGCTTATAGTTTATATTTTAGGGTGACTTATGCTACCCGACTGAAGCCTGAACCACTGGACTGCCCACAACTGAAGCTCCAAGCACAGTACGAATGCGACTGTGTGTTTGGAGTTAGGACCTTTAAAAAGGTAATTAAGTTAAAATGAAGCCACTAAAATGGGCCCTGATCCAATCTTCTGGGTGTTCTTACAGGAAGAAGAGGTTAGGGCTGGCGATGTTCTCACCAAGAGGAACATGGTGAGGAGGTAGCCATCTGCAAGCCTCGAGATGGATCTCCGAAGAAACCGAACTTCAGACGCCTTGATCTTGGACTTCTAGGCTCCATAAACGTGAGAAAATAATCTTCTGTTCTTGAAGTCAATCAGTCTCTAGTATTTTGTTATGGCAGTTTAGCGAACTAATACAATATACCCCTCAAATTTATTGTTTACCCCATGAAGTGGGCCTTAATTTCAAGAATAAATGCAATTTTTTGAGTTTCAATTACTTGAGGGGCATAAATATTACATTGGAGGGTATAGAGTAACTGTGTGAGAACAGAACTACGCGCGTAGAGGACAGAGCTCTGGATTGAATGAAGTTTATAGTCAGTTTAAGCACTTAAGTCATCTGACCATGAAACAAAAACAGGAAAGTAAATCAGAGTGTGCTAAGTGAATAGTATGAACACGGTGTTCTGGGGAGGGTCAGGAAGAGGGAAACGTCATTTTATACTGAAATGTTCAGGAAAATTCTGGCTAGATAGATGGATCTCAAAATCAGAAGAGATTTCCTGGAAGAGTAAAGAAAAGACTTCTAGAAAAGGGAAGTGTCACAAAAATAAACAAGTCTAACAGGTGTTTGAAGGAATAAATCTAAACCAGTTAGGTTAGACCAGCAGATTCCTACCGGAATAATAGAAAAATAAGCCTAGAAAAATAGTGTAAAAGTGTATTACAGAGAGTTTGACAGTCAGACACATTAATTTGGATTTTTCTTAAAGGCCGAAAATGGGAAGCCACTGCTGGTTTTTTTAGCAGGGAACTGATATGGTAAGAGCCAGTTTTGAGAGACTTTGTCCTTTGACATCCCTGTGGGGTATGTTAGAATGACCAAGGTGAGAGACTGAAGACAACAAGAGAGACTGTGTTGGAGGTGGGCTGAATCAACATGGCGTCACTGGCTGAAAGTTTCCTTTTACCCTCATTGGAAATACGTGCCCAAAAGTAAGGGTTGGTTTGATTTGCCTCAGGCTATGAAAAGAGCATGGTGGTTAACCCTTTCCAAACATAATCTATATTCCCTTTCAAATGCTAAATGAGTCCTTTTTCAGCTACCTTATACATGGGACTTGGCAAATCCTAATAGTAATATCCTTTCTTGAAATAAGATCTTTATATTCTATTACTCATTCCCCCTGGTGCTTTAGCATAAAATGCATGAAATCTCCTCATTATCACTTAAATGCCCTTGCCAATATAAAACTATTTATTTCGTTGTGAGAATTTTCCTTCAAACATTTTTTCTTTTAAAGTAATTTGCAAATTCTCTTTAAAGTCTCTCCTCTCTCTTTCTCTCTCTCTCTTTCCCTCCCTCTCTCTCTCTCTTTCCCTCCCTCTCTCTCTCTCTTTCTCTCCCTCCCTCCCTATCTCTCTCTCTTTCTCTCCCTCCCTCCCCTTCCTCTATTCCTCTCTTTTTTGGTAACAAATATTCAGTCCACTGAATTGGTTTTCTCATAGAGTCCACTGAGGAATGTACTGATCTGCTTTCCCTTTCCAGATGTGGTTTAATTGTTTAACATAAAGACATATGCTGAGATTTAGGAAGAACTCCCTCCAGAACTCAGTATTATCATTATGTGCCAATTTAAAACCATCAATGATCAACCAGAGATTTTTTCTGCCCTTCAATTAAAACATACTAGATGGGCAGGATATGGTAAACCAGATGCAATAATTAAGAGAATAGTTTAACTGTTCATATTGCACATTGCTGTTTGCTACAGCATGACCATTAAACAAAAAGTAAAGCCAAGAAGGGTTGTATGGCCTCATAAAAATTCCATTTGGCTTGGAAATACAGTACCATTTACATTAATGTTAAATACTCTAAGAGGTAATTGCACAACCATGAGTCAACTGTGTCGAATAATTAAATACAGAAAGTGGATCAATGAATAAAAGTCCCTCTTCTTGACTTCAACCCTTTCTAAACAAATTAAAGAAAAAATTCACCTGCGTAAAAGAATTCTCTTTGGAAGCCTCATCCCTTGGGAACTGCAGGTGGCAGCAGAAAAAATATTAGTATTAATATTCCACATACATAGGAAACCATTTCCTCTGGCATCTCCAAGATTTCACAATGAGACCAGTTATCTGAGAAGAGTATTTTGGGACCAATATTTTAGGAGATATCAAAGGGTGGCATAGCATTTGTTAAATTATATGATGAGATAAATTATTACTTTTTATTTAGGTGATTATGTTAAGGCAATCCATGAAAATTGGATGGAGGACTCCTTTTTCTTTTTTAGATTTTTATTAAAATTTTTTTTCTTTTTTAGATTTTTATTAAAATTTATCCAAAAGTACACAAACTTACAGGCAATTACACAAGCTTACAGACCACAATTAATCATACCTTTTGCTTATGACAGTGAGCAATGTAAACAATCACCTACATACAGCAGTAAGTCACAACTATATAAAATTACTATAGTACCAAGTGTATGTGTCACTGATTTAAATTTGGGTTATTAGGTTCTTATTTTTAAGATATCATTATTCCTCTGGATTCCCATTCCCCTCTCCCTTTGCCCGCGTCTTGTTCCCTTGAACCCTTTGTCTATTAGATTTTATCTAACACTTCGTCTTTTTGTGTCCATTGTTTACTCTTTTCTTTTGTTTGTTTTTTACCTCACTAACTGAGGGATACCATGTGGTATTCCAGCTTGCGAGACTGGTTTATTCACTGACCATTACATTTTCCAGGTCCATCCATTTTCCTACCTATGACTCTAGTTTGTCATTCTTTATAGCTGAATAGTATTCCATCATGTATAGATACCATATTTTGTTTATCCAGCTGTCCATTGATGGGTATACAGATTGCTTCCAGAATTTAGCTATTATGAATTATGCTATTATAAACATTGTTGTGCAAGTATCTCTGTAGTATGATGTCTCTAGCTCTTCAGGAAAGATACCTAGTAAGGGAATGGCTGGGTCAAATGGGATTTCTACATTCAGACTCTTGAGAAATCTCCATACAGATTTCCATAATGGTTGTACTAATTTGCATTCCCACCAAGAGTGTAGGAGGGTTTCATTTTCACCACAGCCCCGCCAGCATTTGTTGTTGTTTGACTTCCTAATGATTGCTATTTTTTCTGGGGTAAGATGGAATCTTAGAGTTGTTTTAATTTGCATTGCTCTAATAGCCGTAGATGTTGAACATTTTTTCATGTGTTTATTGGTCATTTGTATTTCTTCCACTATGAAGTATCTGTTCATTTCTCTGGCCCATTTCTTGAGTGGGTCATTGGTTTTAGGCACTTTAATTTTTTTGAATTCTTTTTATATTCTAGATATTAGTCTTCTGTCTGAGGAGTAGCTAGCAAAGATTTATTCCCATTCTGTGGGTTTTCTCTTCACCCTCCTAATTGACTCTTTTGCTGTACGGAAACTCTTTAGTCTAATGTAGTCCCATTTGTTGATTCTTGTTATTTCTTGTGTGATTGGGGTTCTGTTTAGGAAGTCCTTTCCTACTTCTATGTCTTCAAGTGTTTTACCTATTCTGTCTTCCAGAAGGTTTAATGTTTCTGTTTTGATGTTTAGATCTTTGATCCATTTTGATTTTAATTTAGTATATGGTGAAAGATATGGGTCCAATTTCATTCTTCTACAAACTGACAACCAGTTTTCCCAACACCATTTGTTAAATAGGCTATCTCTCCTCCAATGTATGTATTTGTATCTTTTGTCAAAGATCATATATTTGAATATGTCTGGAGAAGTTTCTGTGTCCTCAGTTCTGTTCCATTGATCTACATGTCTATGTTTATTCCAGTACCAAGCCATTTTTATTACTATTGGTTTGCAGTATAGCTTGAAGTTGGGATTGCTATGCCACCTGCTTTGGATGTCCCTTGCTCCTGGTTAGGTAGAATCAATATTGTTAAAATGGCCATACTTCCAAAACTGTTATACAGATTCAACGCAGTTCTAATCAAAATACCAACAGCATACTTCACAGATCTAGAGAAAACAATCCTAGAATTTATATGGAAATGGAAGAAGCCTCAAATTGCAAAAGCAATACTGAGCAGTAAAACCAAAGCAGGGTGGAGGACTTTCTGATTACACAGCCTGTAACATTGTAACATCTTTGACCAATTATTTCAGTTGATAATTATAATGCAAAGTATTCTATTTTTGAGCATTTGTCTTGAAAATATTCATTACTTCACTATGAAAATTTCCTCCCCTCTCTTTCTTTTCAGTTCTTTTTCCTCTGCAAAATAATGATATCTTTCTGCCATCTAGTTTGCTAATGACAAACCCTTCTATTTTTGAGTGAATGTATAGAAGTTGAAACACGTATGCAATATTTCTCTTTTGGAGGACAGAGGTAACATTTTGATAGCAGATAGTTAAGCCTATTAAAATATCTTTTCTTTGGGGTTTAAGGTCCCTGAAATGAGAGTAACTCAGAATTCCCTTGTCACCAATTAAGTTGTTGAGGGAAAAGCTAGCCAGGGTTCTCCTAAGAGCTGGACGTCCAGGGCAAAACTAGCTGGTAACTTAATGAACCAATCAAAGGAATTTACGAAAAGGTGGCAGGCATGGGGGAACCAGAAAAGCAACCAAAAAGGGAATTAATCAGTTATATGAAAATCAAGAAAGTGAATTAAATAAAATCTACTGAACTTCTAAGATGTAATGATTTCATTTTGAATTAAATCTGACCTTAGCATTTGAGACTTTTGTAATAAAGAATTATGTACTCACCTCTTGTTGGCTTTAGTCCAGAGACTTAAATCTCAAACCTTATGCATTAGAAGGACTTTTTTCACCTGTTATGTGTGATTCATACTTTAATATTTGTATTGTCCTTAGACTTTCAATATTGTCTTTATAGAAGGAATATTTTAATCTAGATTAGCAACTCAACCATATTAATGAGCTCCTTGGAACAGATCCCAGAATAGTGTAGAGTGAAGAGAACCTCCTACCAGGAACTTTCTCTGTTAGGGTAATATACAGTATGAGGTAGTGATGAGCTACATACAACATATGGTCATATTTTTAGAATGTGGTTGTCTGCTTTTCCTTAGTTCAGTGTCTTCCCCTTTGTAGTGGGCCTGTGGTGGTCTAATCACCTTTCTTTGACATTATGCTATTTCATACGGCCATGAAGGGTCATAAGCCAGCCCTATGTCTCCAGGACTGTCTTGTGATCCATGTTAGGACAGTTAGAATCCTCCCCAGGACTTCTCTGAGCTCTTAAAAAATGCTTACTGCTTCTCAGTGAACTTGAGTTGTAAGAATGCTGGAGGTCACTCCTGTGGGCACCTTGATGCTATGTAAAGGGAGCCAGATAGAGAAAGGAATCAAACAGAGGGAAGGGACCAGAAAAAGAGGAAGAAACAGCAAACTCTCAGAAACATGTTTGACTCCAGCTCCAGCTCCTCAAGTTTTGAGTCATTCGAGCCAGTAATTTTCCTTTTTTAGTCATATTTCTGTCACATGCATCCAAAAGGATCCCATTTAATTTCAAACCAAGGAACACTAACAATAGTGCTTGAGAGGAACTTATCTGGTTCTAGTTTTCAAAGATAAAAGTGACTCTAGAATCTTTTCACAGTTTCCAGTGATTACAACATACTGAAGGGTAGACAGGGTATTCAAACTGTAGATCCATCTAGAATCTGTATCTTCTGTAACTTC
>PVJO010020308.1:0-32334 GCA_004026905.1 Hystrix cristata
TTTTTGAGACAGGATCTCACTATGTAGTTCAGGCTGGCATTGAACTCACTATGTAGCCCAGGCTGGCCTTGAACTCACAGCAATCCTCCTGCTTCAGCCTCCCAAGTGCTGGGATTACAGGCCTGCACCACCACACCTGGCTTTTCCTTCTTTCTGGTTGGGGTTTTTTTTTGTTTTTTGTATTTTTTTTTTTTTTTGGTGCTGGGGTGAGCACGTGTCTTTCCCGCGTGCCCGGTGGGTGTGAATGTCAGTCCTCACCCGACCCCGTGGTAACATGGTAAGTGTGACCCGCCTCTCCTTTAGTCATGAAATATTCAGCCCACAGCAGCGGTGTGCCAGGCCCTGCACCGGGCATGGAGGCCTGTGCCGGCTTGGAGGAGCTCGGTGCCAGCTTGATGGGTGGGGAAGGAGGGAAACCGGCTTGTGAGATGTGCGGCGGCTGCGGGCCGCATTTGGATTTGCAGGTCTGGGAGCAAGAAAGGGGGTGTGTTCCCTACCACCTCCTGTGTGCTGGCGCCCCTGGCCCTGGCAGCTTGCAGGGTGACTGTGCCGCCCCAGGACACCTTTCTTGAGCCTTCCCTTGATCTTGATACCCAAGAAGCAGGCTCAGGCCGGGGCCCGCTCCGGTTTCTCCCCACTGCCACCCGAGACGGCCCTCATCACCCGGGCAGCTCACGGGGCCCATGAGGAGGGCTGGATGGGAGCCAGGCCAGGTCGGGGTGACACCGATCACCCTGTGACTCAGCCTGGAACCGCCCTCACCCGATGAGTCAGAATGAGATGGGAGGAAGTGCAGCCCCGCAATCCAGCTGTTAAATGGCCCAGTGATCGGTCCGGTTCAGGAGCCCTGGTTAACACCATCTCCCACCTGTCATGCTGAGAGGGCAGAGTCGGGAGGAGACGGGCTCCTGGCTCCCCCCAGACAGGACGGCGTGTGTGTGCTGGAAGGAATTCTCTCCACATCTCAGCCCTAGCCTGGCTCTTCCACAGTGGGGTTCTCCTCCTTCACGCTGGGACTGTGGTTGTCATGTTCTCGCCTGCCCTACACAAGAAAAGGGGCGAGAGCCAGATGTGGTGCACATACCTGTAATCTCAGCACTTGGGAGGCTGAGGCAGGAGGGTCCCTGCAAGTTCGAAGGCCAGCCTGGACTATATAGGAAAACCCTGTCTCAAAAAACAAAACAAAAAAAAGTGGGGTAAACAGCCCCCTTTGGTGATACGGTGATTAGCCATTTTAAATCTCTGCAGTTGAACCTGGTAGTGTGAATCAGGCAGGGCAGCTATTGGCAATTCTGTTTGCAGATGGGGACACTGAAAGAGAACGTAAATGGTGCAGGCCTGTCATCCCAACAGTGTGAGAGGCTGAGGCAGGAGGATCATGAGTTCAATGCCAGCCTGGGCCGCTTAGCAAGACCTTGTTTCAAGACAGTAACAACAATGAAACGATTGAATTGGCAGAGTCCAGGACAGAAATAGTCTCCTCCTTCCCCCTTCTCCAAAGAAAAGACCTTTCCTGGGACGACATACCTGCAGCAGTAGATTGCATTCCTGTTCAAAATGGTGGCCGCCCCTGCCCGGGCCTGTGGGAGGACCCCGTACCCGGCCTGACTGTAATCGGGAAAAGCCGCGAGACTGGCTCCGGCGGCTTGGAAGAGCCAGTGGGTGGCCCGCCCTGGCTGTTTGTCAGCTGGGTCCCAGGACGGGTCGGATGGTGTGCAGAGGAGCGGCCAGCTGCCGTGTGGACGCAGCAGGAGAAAGTTACGCTGACCGCTGAAAACTAGGAGAGGTCCTGCGCAGCGCGACGGAGGCTAAACTGATGGGCACAATTGTAAACCCACCAGTCAAACATTAACTACTTAAAGACTCCGGTGTGTGTCTTTGCAGAAATTCTTGCATGCAAACGAACATACTTACATACACAGTCTTGGCAAGGTGGGATGACACGTCTTCCTCAGGAGCCTTCTTGTTTTATCTAATCTGTGGTGGGCATCTTTCCATGTCACTTTCATGTCTATATCCTACTTGTTAGTTTTTTGAGATAAAGTCTTGGTATGTCATGGAGCTGGTTTTAAACTTGTGATCCTCCTGCCTCAGCCTCCCCAGTGCTGGGATTACAGGCGTGCACCACCACACCCGGCTCCCCTAGTTCTCTTTTCTTACAGATTTACCAATAGCAAACATCAATTTTTCCAATCCGAAAAGCATTCTTTTCCTTTCTTTTCTTTTGTGGCGCTGTTACTAGAACCCAGGGCCTGGTGCAGGCTGGCCAAATGCTCTACCCCAGCCCACCCCAGCCCCTGAAGAGCATTCTAGAACCTGGCTTCATTGTCAGCAAATTTGGGTGGTACATTAGGTCCAAGAGCAAAGGAGAGGCAGCCCCTGGGACCACCGGGGCAGAAGGCTGAGCCAGAACTGCTGGCTCAATCTGTAAATTACCTCGGACTTTCCCCTAGCAGATCTCTTCCTCTTCCTCTCCCTGCCTTCCCTTGTTTTTCCTGGGGTGTATTTTTTCCCTCTGGGGTGGGTTTTTAAAACCAACTTTTCGATTATTATTAGAATTCTAAATGAAGAAACAGAAGATCGCCCAGAATTTTTGGCCTCAACGGTTGCGCAGTGTTCATTTGCCTGCGTTTCCTTCCTTTCCTGTCCCAGTGTGTGCCGCATTCGTGCCGACTACCAGCCCAGGTCTGATCTTGCATTCTGCGCCTTTTGCGTCTCATTTTTCATGAGCATTTTTCCACATTGCTCCACAACCATCATCTTTTCCATTTTAATTGTTGCACAAGGTTCCGATGAGTGAATAATTTAATAATCGTTACCCTAATGTCAGGCACTTACACGGCTGCGCGGTTTTTTCCTATTATGAATAATGCTGCCGAGAATGTTTTTATGGCTGTTGCCTCTTCCTTAATTCCGATTACTTGCTCAGGTCGCTGCCCCAGAAGGAGATGCCGGCTCAGAGGCCAAGCGCGCTTTCCTGGTTCTTGGCATGAGCGATTACTTTGTTTTCCAAAGGATTTCCCTTTTTAAAAAAATTTCCTGCTTCAAATAAAAAGGAAGAAAAAAGAAAACGCATACTCTTTTTCATGTAGAAGAGAGCAAAAATTGTACTACGGAAATCACCACTACGACATTTGGATAACCATCTCTCGATGCGCAGATACATGTGTAGATGGGGGAATAAAAATAATTTCTCACACGGGATTGTCCTCACGCGCCAGTTTTGCCACCTGTGTTTTTTTACTCAACACCATGTGCCGGGTTTTTCTGACTGGTTCTGCTGGCGCCTGTGCCTGCACGGCAGCATAACATAGTACATTAATAGCTGCGAGCCAGGCATTGGGCCAGCGATTTGATCTGCATTCGTTCATTTAAACTCTGCAAGAAGCGGATGACAGAAGTAATGTTACCTGCACGCCCATTCTACAAGGGTAGAGATAAATGAATGTCTGTCCCAGGCCACAGGGTGAGGGAGAGGAGGGACCGGCACTCCTCCGCGGTACTCTGGGTCTCTAAAACAGATGCTTGCTGGATGTGGTGGTGCACACCTGTGATCCCAGCACTTGAGAGGCTGAGGCAGGACGATCCCCATAAATTCTAGGCCAGCATGGGCTATATAGTGAATTCAAGGCCAGCCTGGACTACATAGCAAGACCTTGTCTCAAAAAGCCAAAAACGAAACAAAACAGATACACAAGTGGTATACGACTATGAATATCTATGTATATGTATGTATGTTTTGCCATACTAGGAACTGAACCAAGACCTTCATGCTGAGCTATCTCCCCAGCCATTTATTTATGTATTTATTTATTTATTTCTGGTTCTAGGAATTGGACCTGGGTCTTTGCAATGAGCTACATCTCCAGCCTTTTTTTTAATTGATTGAGCAGTTGATTTTTTTTTCTTTATTTGCACTGGGGATGGAACTCAGGGCCTTGTGCTTGCAAGGCAAGCACTCTTAACCACTGAGCTAAACCCCCAGCCTTGATTTTTTTTTGAGATAGGAATTTATTTTTCATCACACTAAAGAGGCCTGGACGTAGCGTTTCCGGGCCGGCATGGTGGAGCCATGGTCCTTGTCCTCAGAGGAACCAGGCCTCTAAGTGTGTGCTCTGCATCCTCAGCCCATGGCTTCCATCTCTGAGGTCTCCACATGGTCTAGAATGGCCCCCGGTGCTCCAGCCATCACGTCTGCATTCCAGGCAACAAGGAGAAAAACTGGAGAGGCAGTGTGTGTTTGCTTCCAGATGAATCAGCCCTCTCTAAAGAGCTTTCCCCAAAGTCCCCCTTCCCCGTGACATCAGCTTGCTTCTAACTAGACACTTTTATTCACAGGGGAGGCTGGGCAGCGCGCAGTTTAAACTACTGGTTCCTCACCCTTACAAGAGCTTGGTTAATAAAGGTGGCGACGGAGGGAGGATATTAGAGGCAACGAAGCCAGGCATGGTGGTGAGCACCTGTAGTCCCGGCATTCAGAAGACTGAGGCAGGAGGATACCGAGTTCTAGGTTGTCCTGGACTATATTTTGAGAGCCTGTCTGAAAAAACAAACAAGTTTACCACCCAGATTAAACACTCTGCATTAAATATTTACAAATTTTTGTCTTTTATGCATTTTTTAGTTGTTTGCTTATTCAATCAATTGTAGTTTTAGTGACTTTTCTTTTCTTTCTTTTTTTTTTTTTTAATTTCTTTCTTTTTTTGAAACAGCATCTCACTATGTAGCCCAAGCTGGCCTTAAACTCGTGGTGATCCTCCTGCCTCAGCCTCCCAAGTGCTGGGATGACAAGCATGCACTACCACACCCAGCAAAAAACTGTATTTTTTGAGGCTCTCCAGTGAGCAGTTCCCGCACCAGGTGTGCACAGCTGCACAGGAAACTGGCAAAGAAGACGGAGTGAAAACTTGTCCCCTGAACTGGATGTAAATTATGCAAATGGCAGGGGTCGTTAGCTAGGAGGATAAAGGTTAGGTTCTTTTCTTTTTTTAACCTTCTGTGTCTGATTTCTTTCTTTCTTTTTTTCTTTTTTGAGATGTAGCTCAGGCTGGCCTCAAACTCATAGCCATCCTCTTGCCTCAGCCTCCCGAGTGCTGGGGTTACAAATGTGCACACCACACCTGGCAAAGGTTACTGTAAGAAACTTGGTTTGTACAGATTTCCCTCCGTCTCAACTTGCCATCATCAATGATGAAACTGATCTGTAGTCCTGGTATAGAGTGGACGGCATTCACACGGAAATTTCATCTGTTTCTTTGCCTTTTTTTTGTTGTTGTTGTTGTTGGCGGGGTTGTGGTTCTGGGAATAAAACCCAGGGCCTTGTAAATGCTAAACATGTGCTTTACCACTGAGCTACATGCCCAGCCCCTCATCTACTGCTTTTTTTTTTTTTCATCTACTGCTTTCAAGGAGGTGATAAAAAAAAAGAAGACAGAAGGTCAAGTTGGGTGTGGTGGTGCATACCTGTAATCTCAGCATTCTGAGAGGCTGAGGCAGGAGAATTGCAAAATTGAACCCAGCCTGTGCAATTTAGCAACTTAGTGGGACCTTGTCTCGAAATAAAAAATAAAAAAGGCCTGGGGATCTAGTTCAGTGTGAAGGCCCTAGGTTTCGATCCCAGGTACTACAAAAAAGAAAGACAAGAAAAGTCAAAGTGATTTTGTATCTATTTGTGTGTGTGTGTGTGTGTGTGTGTGTGCGCGCACGCACGCGCACGCTGAGGGTTGAACTCAGGGCCTTGTGCTTGCAAGCCAAACACTCTAACCACTGAGCTAAATCCTCAGCCCCTTGTATCTATGTTTTGAGTATTGTACTTTTAACTCAGAATAGTCACTATAGCAGAGTGGCATATTTTGGGCTGTGTGTTGTCAACTGCTTCACGGTGCCCTGTGCATGCCGGCCCTGAGGAACGCGGGTCCCCAGCACGAGCTGCAGGCCTTGGCCAGGACAGAGGGACACCTGCATTTCCCTGTGGTGCTGAAACTCGTCAGCAGGGAGCTCCAGGCTGCCGGACAACTTCCTTCCTGGCTCAGCGTAGCACTTGTGGCCTCCTGCGCAGCAGGTAGGCGGGAGAGTGTGTCACTGGCTGTCCCCCTCCAGGCAGCAGGCAGCCCCGCCCTGTGGGTCCTCGCCTGCCCTGCCAGGTCTGATGAGGGTGGCCCCTTCCTCAGGTGGCTGTGTCATTGCCCCGGCCTCCCAGACCACTGTACTTGGGACATACAGAGTGTGCCTTTCCTTTGCCCACCTCTGCCCTCCACTCCTGATGTCCACCCCGGTGAGGGGGCGAGGTGGGCAGGGTGCAGTCGGGTACTGCTTTAGGCTGCTGCAGAGGTTGCCATGGAAACCCCTCCTCCCAGTCCCCACCAAGCATAGATGCTTCAGATTAACATTCATGAACAAATATAGGTGTGGTGACACACATTTATAATCTCAGCACTCTGGATGCTGAGGCAGGAAGATGAAAAGTTTGAGGCCTCCATCTGTATCTGATAAAAGATTAGGATCTACAATACATAACAAACTCTTACAGTTCAACAGTGAAAAGACAACCCAGTTTAAAAATGGGCAAAAGATTCGAGTAGACGTTTCTCGGAGGAAAATACATAACTGGCCAAGGAAAAGGTGCTCAACATCACTGACCATTAAGGGAATGGAAATCAAAACCACAGTGAGATGCCACTGTGCACCCAGCAGGATGGGCAGAATAATTATCTTAAGGGAATATAAGGGTTGGTGAGTAGGTAGAGAAGTTAGAAGCTGCACACACTGCTGGTGGGAATGTGTCTGGTGCAGCGGTTGTGAAAAGCAGTCTTACAGTTCAACACGTTAAACCAAAGCTGCACACAGTGGTGTCCCAGCACTCAAAGGCTGAGACAGGAGGATTGTGAGTTCGAGGCCAACCGTGGCTACATGGTGAGACCGTGTCTCAAAAAACAAACCAAACAACGAAATGTCAAACCTAGAGTCACCATATGATCCAATTCTGCTCCTAGGTATATCCCCAAGAGAACAAGAAACAGGGTCCCCCCCAAACTTGTGCACAAGTATTTATGGTGTCATCCATGATGACCCAAACTGGAAACAACCAGTGCCCATCAATTCAGGAAAAGACAGATAAAATGTGATGTAGTCATACAATGGAATATTATTCAGTAATAAAAAGAGGAAGTACATACTGTATATGCATGAACCTTGAAAACATGTTAAGTGAAAGAAACCAGAGATGAAGGCTTATTTACAATTTCATATGTATGAAATGTCTATAACAGACAACTCCATAGAGACAGAGGTAGATTAGTGGTTTTCAGGAGCCCACGGCTGGGGGGAGAGGGGATGGGGACTGACTAATGGGTTCAGGTTTTCTTTTGGGATGATGGAAATGTTCTGGAATTGGATAGTAGTGATGATTAGACAACCCTGTGACTATACTAAGAAACACTGAGTTGTGTGCTTTACAGTGTGAATTCTGTGTTATATGAAATTTCATTTAAGAAAATCATCTCAAGATTTTTGTTGTTGTTTTGTTTTGGTACTGGAATTAGACCCAGGAATACTCTGCCGTTGAGCTACATCCCCAGCCCTTTTTATTTTTTATTTTGTGACAGGGTCTCATTATGTAGCCCAGGCTGGTTTTGAACTCACTGTGTACCCAAACTGGCCTCAAAGTTGCAGTGATCCTCCTGTCTCAGCCTCCCGAGTGCTGGGATTACAGGTGTGGGCCACCACACCCAGCTCTCCTACTCTTTGTTAAAGCATTTATTTGTATGTAGTTTTCTAAATTTACTTTCAGTCTTGATTTTATATACTATATATGGGTAAGTATACATTTATCGTATAAGCATTCATTTGTGGTTTTTTTGAATTTTATTTTCATGATTACTTTTGATGTTTAAAGTATGAAGTAGGTTTCTAAGGCTCCCCTTGCATTTAAATCTCCAGCAGTTGTGTCAGGACGGCCACATACCTTGGGGACTCTATGCAAGGTCAGGTCTGTGGTAGAGCAGGACGCCTTCACCCTGGGGTTGAAAGGCAGGAGAGCAAGGCTTAGCTCCATTTCCTGATAAATTACAGGACCTGATGCCAGGCGTGGTGTCGCATGCCTGTAATCCCAGCACTTGGGAGGCTGAGGCAGGAGGATCACCACAGGTTCAAAGCTAGCCTGGGCTACAAAGGGAGTTCATGGCCATCCTGAACTACATAGGGAGACCCTTTCTCAAAAAACAAACAAAAGTTACAAGACCTGGATCAAGATTACAAAATGCAGATACCCAGTACCATTTGAATTTCAGATAAACAATGAATGCATTTAAGTGTAGACATGTCCCAAATATTTAATGGGACATACTTTTACTAAAAAAGTATTTGATTTGTCTGAAATTAAAATTGAAATGGACAGGGCGGGGACTGTGGCTCAGTGCTAGAACGCTTGCCTAGTGTGCTGGAGATCATGGGTTTGATCCTCAGCCCCCAAAACACACACATGTGCATGGAAAAACATTTTTAACTGGGCATTCTGTATATTCTCCGGCAACCCAGACATAAGTCATCTTTTTCTTTTTTTTTTTTTTTTTTTTTTTTTTTTTTTTTTTTTGGTGCTGGGGACTGAACTCAGGGCCTTGTGCTTTTGAGGCAAGCGCTCTAACCACCGAGCTAAATCCCCAGCCCCTCTTTTGGTTTTTTGAAACAGGATCTCACTGCGTAGCCTACACTGACCTCAAACTCACAGTGATCTTCCTGCCTCAGCCTCCTAAATTCTGGAATTACAGGCACGTGCCATCGCTGTGACAATTTCTGTGAAAAGAAAGAGGTTTTTTTTTTTTTTTTGGAGTGTTGGGGGTCGAAAGGCCTTGCGCTTGCTAGGCAAGCACTCTACCACGGAGCTAAATCCCCGGTCCCAAATTCTCATATCTGTTTTGTCATGGAAGAGGCTGACTCAGAGACATTCTAGAAAATCTTGAGCCGGGGTTTGAAGTGGGGCATGGCCAGCGCACCGTGCCCTGCTGACACGGAGCTGGAGGGAGACATGCAGTGACCTACTTACGGGCAGTCGGGAGCCGGGAGCCGGCTGGGAGAACAGACGCTTGCCCTGGCGGCAAAGGAATAAAGAGCTGGAGGGCGGCACTCTGACCCTGCCTGTATCTGTTCTTATTGCTGCGGTAACAAAGGACCACGAACTTAGTGGCTTCAAGCGGCAGAAATGATACCTTCCGGTCTGGAGGGCAGAGGGCCACGGTGGCTGAAATCAGGGTGTCTGCGAGCTGTGTCCCGCCCCGGGCTGCACATCCCTGGACTTCGGCTTCGGAAGCCACCACGCGTCCCGGCTCAGGGCCGCCCTGCTCTGACCTCTGTCCTGGCCACCACATCAGCCTCTCTGACTCTGGCCCCCGCCCCGGGATGGCAGAGCCCGTGGGACAATCCAGGACAATCTCCAAACCTCCAGATCCTTAGCACATCTGCGAAGTCCCCTCTGCTGCAAAGGTGACACGGTCACAGCTCCCGGCGCTGAGGATGTGGACATCTTCTGGGGCCCGTTGTCCTGCCTGCCCCGCTGTCCAGGAGGGAAGTTATCTAGTGGCTTGCAGTGTTCTGGGCCTCACTGCTGTAATCCCTTTCATCTGCACTGCTTTTAGGGCACTTACACACACTTACACACACACATGCACACACACGCAGGCTTTTTTTCATCCTTGAATTGATCCCAGAAAGCCGCTGAAGGTGTGCAGAGCCCCTACTGAAAGGGAGGTGGGCAAAACCATCGGGCCAGGTCACAGCTAGAAAAACTCAGGGTCTGCCCCTCTCCCACAGTTCCCACCACGCACCAGTAGCTCAGCGTCCTCCTGGTGGACTGGGGCAATCCTCAGGTACCCCACAATCCAGAGAAGAAACCCCCAACGTGGGCCCTGTCCAGGCTGAGCAGGGAGGGCAAGATGCAGAGGCTTCTTTGTGTGCTTGGCACGGAGCCCCAGGACCTGGTGTCCCCCCATCTGGGCCATGTCCCTGACAAAAGCCTGGAGGAAGCTCGAGTTCCTAGAAATTCAGCACAAACATCCCAGGGGCTACCACCAGGCTGTGGTTTTGCCCTCGGTGCTGCTGGGAGGGAGGGGGTGGCTCTCCTCTGTCCCACACATGCTAGAAGGAGCCACCATGGTCCCAACATGTCTCCAGGAGGCTCCCGCCCTGTAGACCATGGTGGCCAGGCAGTGCCAGGCTGTTCTGGAAACTGAGAGGTACAGAGTCCGCTCCCTGGAGGGTCCGCTGCAGCATGGGTGGGGGTGGGGTCCTTCCAGAAGTGCATGTGATAATCTCTCTCTCTCTCTCTCTTTCCCCAGTACTGGGGATTGAACCCAGGGCCTTCATATTAAACTACACCCACAGCCTTTTAAAATTTTCTATTTTGAGACAGAGTCTCTAGGCCACCCCTGAATTTGAGATCCTCCTGCCTCAGCCTCCCAGAGTGTTGGGAAAATAGGTGTGTGGTACCACATCCAGCTTCACGTAATAAGGCAGAGGTGAGACAAGAGCACACTGAAGCCTGGTGCTCCTAACCCCTTCTCTGGGTGGCCCCCAAGAGGCTCCCTCATGTCTTTCTCAAGAGGGGAGAGGAATTTGGGCTGGCCATGGTGTCTGGTCTGTGTGTCGCTCTAGCACTGCAGACGGTCCTCTCTGGGGACAGTGCCCAGCTGCGGCCTGTCTCTGGGGCCATGAGGAACATCAGGTTCCTGCCGAGAGTTAGCAGAGCGAGGACCAAGTGAGGAAGCAGTGACAGGGAGCATCTTTCCGGGGGGCAGCAACCGGACGGTGAGGGCGGCGATGCAGCATGAGGCCAGCGTGTCTGCAGAGTGAGACTGAAAGGCGGGATGTGCTGGGAGCAGAAGAGACTGTGCAGCGTCCTGGGGTGATGGAGGTGGTGGCTGTCCCCCGGGTGGGTGGTGTCCCCTGCAGGTGGGAGGAAACATGCTTTCTATTTTGAGAGGCTGTTCAGCCTGTAGACAGAGTGGCTGACAGCGTACTCCCGACCTGGCTGCGCGGAAGTAAACAGACTTGAAGGAACCATCTCCACCGTGTCCTCTGACCACCTCCTCCTCCTCTCGGGGGCTCTACGCTGTGGCTCCGTCCTGGAGGAAAGGGCGGGGCGGACCTGTGCCTCCCCTGCCAGGCCCTGTGCCTGCTGCGTCCTCACGCGGAGCCCCCCACCCCCACCTGCTCGCCGGGGACTGACCTTGGTGACTTCCCTGCCATGCTGCCTTCTCAGGGCTCTGAGGCTGGTCGTGTTGCTGGTCCCCTGAGCACCCACATTAAAGTTGCAGATCTGCTTCCAGGTGAGTCAACTCTGTATCTGGAGCACCCTGACCTTTCCTGCATGAATGAACTCCAGGAACTCCTGGGATGGAATGGGAAAGTGTGTATAAAATCAAGAACTCGGACGAATGGATAAGCACAATGTGATCTACCATGGAATATTACCCAGCCATGAAAAGGAATGAAGCATATAACAAGTGAAGGAAGACCAATGTGTATGACCCCATTTCTATGAAAATCCAGAATAGGCAAGTCAGTCAAGGCAGAAAGTAGGTTAGTGGTTGCCAGGGGCTGGGAGAGGGGGACATGGGGAGTGACTGCTTGATGGATGTAGGTATGAGAGTTCTTTTGGGGTGATGGTTATATGACATTGCAAATGTACTAAATGTGACTAAATTGTAAATGTTAGAATGGTGAATTTTATGTTACCTGGATTTTTCAACAACAACAGCAAAATCAAGTCAAGTGTGGTGCCGTACACCTATAGCACTTGAGAGGTTGAGGCAGGAGGATTGTCACAAGTTCGAGGCCAGCCTGGGCTCCATAGTGAGTTCAAGGCCAGCCTGAGCTACATAGTGAGACGCTGTCTCAAAAACAAAACAAAAAAAAAATCAGAGCATTTTCTGGGGAAAAGGTTCCTAACTTTGATCACAGTCTTCAAAAGTTAAGTGGCTCTGATCTGATCTGATACTTTTGCGAGGCTTGGAGGGAACGGAGGGGACGCAGTGCGGTGTGCGGGGAGCACCCCGAGAGCCAGGGTTTCAGGGCGGGTGGCGCAGCCCAGTCAGGTCGCCCACCTGCCTGACAGCCTCCCCTCCAGCCTCCTCCTGCTGTCTGGGATCTTCACCAACGCCTCCAGCCAGGCGGCCCACTTACCAGCAGTTACCCTGAGCGCTCGGGTCAGCGCTCCACAAGTGCGTGTCTGGTTTTTTCCCGGTGGGATCCAAGCTCCAACAAGGCGAGAGGGGTCCTTTTTTGCTTCCCCCTGCATCGCACTGAGCTCCTATTGCAGCCACAGGGGTGACTATTCCTGTCTCCTGTCAAGAAAGAACTCGCTGAGCCAGGCAGATGTGATGCACCCTGAATTTCAGCTACTTGGGAGGCTGAAGCAGGAGGATTGCAAGTTTGAGGCCATCCTAGGCAATTTAGGGAGACCCTTTCTCAAAATTAAAAAGGGTTGGGGATGCAGCTCAGTGGCAGAGTGACCTGGGTTCAATCCCCAGAATCACAAAAAAAGAAAAGAAGAAAGTTACTTATTTTTAATGAACAAATCATAATTGTGTACATTTATGGGGTACAACAGGCCTTATTGAAAGCTCACATAAACTTCCCCCAGTGAAACCCATTTCTCAGAAGTTTCTGCTCTGTCACTTAAGGTTATGTGCCCATTGAATCCTGTCCCCTACAGGTTCATTGCGCACTAACATTAGCTGGGAATACAAGCCCTTCCTCCCTGGGCTTGCTCCATTCCAGGTTCCTGCAGAAGGTCACACCTGGAAAGGTGTTCGCAGAAAGGCTGACCACAACAAGAACCAGACACAGGTCACTTTCAGCAACGCAGGGACTTTGGTCTTATATGTCTTCTCTCTAAGAGCCACTGGGCTGCAACGCTTGCCTGCCTGCCTGAACAAGATCAAAAGTACATAGCCCGCCTCCCCGAAGGGGCTACTTCCAAATCACGGGACAGCCGAGGTGCCCATCTGGGACCCACATCCCCTCCTTTGAAAAATCCATGAACGACTCTCCCACTGGCCTTCCACTTGAGAAAACCAGGCCTCAAGTTGTGCTTCTTGCTAGTCAGGGTGATTTTCACATCCACTCTTCTCCTGGGCTGTTTCTCCATCTGTAAGGTGCATAGAGAGTGTATCTCCTCCCTCCAGACCTGTCATGGTTTTGAAGGTTAGTCTTAACCTCCAAAATCTGCCACAAAATACCTTGTTTTTATTTTTATTTTCACATAGCTCTAGTATACTGATAGTCTTTGAAAACAAAAGACAGCATTCAGTTTATAGCACCCTGTTTTCAGTAGTGCTGTTTCCATTTACAAAGTGTCGTGGTTCCAGATTGCTGTAAATTAAATGAGTGCTGTAGTGAGCTGCAGGGATATTTTTTTCTAAATGGGAAATGGACTTTAATTGCATAGTTATATCATCCTTGGTCTTGTGAGAGAGACGTTATAACCTCCATTTTATGAGAAAACTGTGGTTCACAGAGGTTAAGGGATTGCTCCAAGGACACACAGTTAGCAAGCAGGTAGAGGTGTGACTGGGGACCCGGACGGGTCTGGCTCTAAGCCCCTCAGGACTGGACACCGTTGCTTAGTAATTCCTGTATACTAAACGGTGGCTTGGTGGGGCACAAGGGACCGGCAGTCCCTGCTCCTGGAGTTGACACTGGCAGCGAGTTTGACAGCGGGCATCCACATACACAAACAAGATCATTCCAGAATGCATTAGGGGCCTGAAAAAATAAATCAGACGTAGGGGGCTGGGGATTTAGCTCAGTGATTAGAGTGCTTGCCTTGCAAGCACAAGGGCCTGAGTTCCATCCCCGGCACCACAAAAAAAAAACAAAAACAAAAACAAAAAAGGTTGGGAATTTAGCTCAGTGGTTAGAGTGCTTGCCTTCCCAAGCACAAGGCCCTGAGTTCGATCCCCAGCACCAAAAAAAAAAAATAAATCAGACGCGCTGATAATAAATCTGAGCTCCCAAACCGGGTGTACTGGCGCATGCCTGTAATCCCAGCACTCTGGCAGGCCGAAACAGGAAGACTGCAAGTTGAAATCCAGCCTGGGCAATTTAGCAAAACCCCGTCTCAAAATGTTTAAAAAATGTAAAAGGGGCTGGGGTTGTAGAAGGGGCCCCAGCATCATTAGGGATTACAGAAAAGGGGTACTTTGAACTGGGACCCAAGGTCACCATCTCCAAGGACCCCAAATCGGCCAGGCGTGGCTGGTGGGAAGGGATGGCGGGCGGGACGGCGCAGGGTCCCGCCCCGCCCGGCGGGTGTCGTCACGGTGCCTCCTGTGACATCTGCGGCCGGGCACTCGCGGGTGTGCCGAGGGAGGAACCGCCCACGCGGGCACGCGCGCCGATGAGGAAGGTGTCCAACAAGGCCTCTTCGCCCCCGCAGGCCGGTGGGTGCGCGGCCCCGCGCGGCGCTGGTTGCTAGGGACGCCCGGCGGTCGCTAGAGGCGGGGCCGCGGGCCGAGCCGGGGTCTCCTGCGGCCGGCTGCCGGGGGCGCACCATGAAGTCCACCAAGAAGGACTCCCGCATCCGAGTCCCCACTAGCCAGCTCTTGGAGGCCGTCGAGAACAGCAAAGGTTGGCGCCGGCTGCTTTGGGTGCTCAGGAGAATCCGACGGGAGCGCTCAGGCTGGGCTCAGGACAGGGCCCTGGAGGGCCCGAGTAACCCCGGGGACACGGAGATCAAGTCACTGGGGGCCGGGTGTGCTGGAGCACACCCTTCCTCCCAGCACTGGGGAGGCCGAGGCAGGAGGATAGTAAGTTCCAGCCCAGCTTGGGCAATTTAGTGACATCCTGTCTCAAAAAAAAAAAAAAAAAAAGTAGGGCTGGGGATGTAGCTCAGGGTGAAGGCCCTGAGTTCAATCCCCAATACCGGGGAAAAAAAAATATATCACTAGGAAATGAGGTTCAGAACACAGGAATCTTGAGGATGATGGATGGAGTCAGTGGTCAGGAGATGGCTTTAGGAAGGAAGAAGGAGACAGCCCCCCTCAGGTGGCATGAAGGACGCAGGGTCGCTGGACGGGGTGAGGTGCCTAAGAGCCAGGAAGGAGTACAAGGCCAGAGAGAGCAGGAAACCGGGATCTTGGAGGAGGAATTGGGGAAAGAGTGCAAGAAACATGTCAAGGTGGTAAACACAGCCACCTTGGTGGGACTGGGGAGGGGGATCCCCTAAGAGTCCTGCTGGCAAGAGAAACGCCGAGCTTGGCTAGACCGTTAACATGAGACTTGTCCCGGCTTGTTCGACCTGGAAAGTCACCAGACATGCCTGCTTCCTGAGAGTCACAGGATGGCTGAGCGCAGACTGGCCCCCAGGGACGGGGTCCCATTGTGACCTGCTCCCTCTCCTGTCCCCAGTACTGGGGACCGAGCCCAGGGTCTCGAGGGTGCTGGGCAAGCGCTCTACATGGAGCTTCACCCTTGGCCCTGTTTGCATCTGTTGCGGGCCTCCTCTGTGTGGGCTCCGTGCGGGGTCCTGAGGGTGTCTCTGGCTCTGTCTTCATCACGGGACACTGCACCGGACAGTGATTTAGAGGAGGAGAGGTTTATTTCGGCTCACGTTTCAGCCCGTAGTCCCCTGGCTCCAAGGCAGGACAGCATGGCGAAAGGGCCTGCAGGAAGAGAGCTGCTCTCTTCACGGCAGCTGGGAAACTGAGAGCCGAGGGAGGAGCCAGGCAGGAGATCAACCCTTCCAGGCCGCGCCCACAGTGCCCCGCAGCAGGTCGGCTTTAACACCCCGTTATCCAAGCTCCTTCCAAACGTGTGAGCCTTGGGGGGTCATCGTAGTTCTAAACCCCGACAGAGGGCACCAACGTGACCCCAGCCCCTAAGAGACTCGGAGTCGGGGAGGCCCAGAGGAGAATCCAGATCCATGAGCACAGTAAATGGTGTGGCCGGTGGTGGGTTAGGGGGCCCTGGGGGTAGAGTTAGAGCGGAAGATGGTCTGAAAAGGCCAGAAAGAGGAGAAGGGGGGAGGGAGGAAAAAGAAGGGGAAGAAAGAGAAGGAAAGGGGGGGCAGGGTTTGCTTCTGCAGGCCTCGGGAGCAGCGAGGTTCCCCGACCCTTGACCCGGAGAAGTCAGGATCTGGGCCTCAGCAGCTCGGCGGAAAGTCGGGGCGGGAGGAGGCCCAGCCTGGAGTCGGCAGGGTTCCCCGCGAGGCCCGGAAAACGGACAAGCGCCTGTGGCTTTCCGTGTGGCTTTCTTTTATGCTTCTTCACAGTGCAGAAGCCTGGTGCTGTTTTGTGACATACTTTTTAGTAGTTGAGAGAGAGAAGGAGGAAAAAAATCATCTGATTCCCTTTCCAAGGGCAGCCAAGGACTTTTCCAGCCCTAGCCCCTCCCCTGCTTACCTTGCTTCTGTGACCCTAATCAGATTGGAACTTTCTGCTGTAAACAAATCAAAGAAAGAGTTTTCACTGCGTGTTTATTTTTAATAAAGAGAAAATTAAACAGCCCTGGGGGTAAGAACGTGGCACAGAGCGAGCAGGCGAAGAGTGAAGGGCACAAGCCCTTTTCCCTAAACTTCCTTAGGAAGGCCTCCAACGTAGTGGTGCGCCCTCATCTTGTGATCTTGTGCTGTTTCTCCACGTCTCGGAATTATGAGCGAAAAGACGCGTGAGTTCAGTGACCAGCAACCTGGTCAAGGGCCTGAGAGCCCCTTCCAGTCCCGGGTTTCTCCCCTTCTTGAGGAAACAGGGATGCCTCCCCATGATCAAGACCCACCCCGCACCAGTGAAGGAACAATCTCTGCCTTAGTTTCCCCAGCGCACCTGAGGCCAGAATTTCCCAAAGATTTTAATCAACACTAAAAAAGAGTGACGTTTAGATACAAGAAGCAGAAAAATGAGTCCAGCGGGGTGTGGTGGTACGTGCCTGTCATTCCAGCACGCAGGAGGCTGAGGCAGGAGAATCAACTCTCCACAAGTTCGAGACCAGCCTGAACTACATAGGGAGACACTGTCTCAAAAAAAACAGATCAAACCAAACAAAAAACAAACCTGAGTCCGGGTTTTTTTTCTGTCTCCATAGTCCCCTCCAGCAGAGATTGCACCTGACTGCCCTGGGTCAGGGGCTGGTCCCTTTGACCTCTCAGCTGTCAGAATGAATGAAGAAGTGCCAGCAACATACAGCTTGGGTTCTCTTTCTTTTCTTTCCTTTCTTTTTTAGGACAGGGTCTCTCTTATGTAGTCCAGGCTGGGCTTGAACTCACTATGTAGCCCAATCTAGCTTTGAACTGGGGTGATCCTCCTCCCTCAGCCTCCCAAGTGCTGGGATCACAGGTGCGCCCCACCACACCCAGCTAAAATGTGTATCTCATCTTAATGATTATTTCATTAACCAGAACACACCATTCCCTGACCGTGTACAGTAACAGAGCATTTATTTATTTATTTATTTATTTTTGGTGCTGGGGATCGAACTCAGGGCCTTGGGCTTGCAAGGCAAACACTCTAACCACTGAGCTAAATCCCCAGCCCAGTAACAGACCATTTATTGCACAGTATTCAGGATAACTGGAAAAACCTCAGACCAGAGAGTTACTGGCTGCTTCAGTCTCAAACATGAAGAAGTAGTTTCTGTCACTAAAAGAGATGGGAGCGTTGGCCCCAGAAATCTTTGGTAGTGTCAAAGGTCTATGCTCACACGAGGTAATTTTGTATCCCCTGGCCAAAAGCACACATCTGGAAGCCTTTAATTACGTGGGAAGACGTAAACCAATCAAGGTAATGGGGGGAGAATTAACGTCCTGGAAAATAGAGATGGTACCAAAATATTTATAGATGCCGACCTTCAGCTGGTGCCAGTTCGCTCATGGGCGGCCGCCAACTTTGATGCGTTTGTGTAGAAGGGAGATGGAGGTGAGATCAAAGGCTGAGGTTGTGTCTCCATGCCCGGGAGTGGATCAGCCCTCCTGTGTTTGTGTGTGTGAAGGTGTGTGCTTGTGCTTGTGTTTAGTGGACTGTGGCCCACAGGCGGAATTCAGAATTATGTTTGGAATGATTTGGGCTTTTTTTTTTTTGGCACCGACTACGTAGACATTTCCTTTAAAAATAGTTTGATTTTGGGCTGGGGATTTAGCTCAGTGATTAGAGCGCTTGCCTTGCAAGCACAAGGCCCTGAGTTCAATCCCCAGCACCAAAAAAAAAAAAAAAGTTTGAGTTTGCCAGGAATGGTGAGGCATGCTTGTAATGCCAGCACTCTGGGAGGCTGAGACAGGAGGATGGCAGGTTTGAGCCCGGCCTGGACAGTTTAGTCACTTAGTAAGAACATGTCTCAAAATAAAAACTAAAAGGGACTGGAGATGTAGCTCAGTGTGAAGGCCCTGTGTTCAATCCTTAGTGCACACGCACATACACAGACGTATTTTGATTTTGTTAACCAAAACCCCTGCTTGATGTTTTAGTGATGTATTTTCTCAAAATTAGGGTACTTTGAGCTAGGCGTAGTGGCACACCACTGTAGTCCCAACACTCTGGAGGCTGAGGCAGGAGGATCATCACGAGTTCAAAGCCAGGCTGGGCTACATAGAGAGTTCAAAGCCAGCCTGGACAATATAGCAAGACCCTGTCTCAAAACATGACAAAACAAAACAAAACAAGGCAAAACAGATTCAGGTACTTTGGGAAGCAGTAGAGAAAACTAAATTTGGCTTTAAAAGCCTTGAAGGCAGGGCTTAGGTTTTCTTGTGATTGTTTTGTGCCATTGGGTACCAGAGAGAAAAGGCAGGTCACAGCCAGGGAAGGAAATGCACTCTCCTGGAAGGCGGGCTGGGCGTGCGCATCTGGCCAGAGAGGAGCCCTCTGTCGTTGGTGCCCCCACACTGCTGCTGTGGGAGCGGTGCAGACCAGGCTCTCTCCCCTTCCCTTCCAGCCTCAAGAGCAATGTTGTCAGCTATTCCTTCATTATAATCTGGCCCTCAGTTTTGCACTGCAGGCCTTCCCGTGCCAGGCCTCTGCCTGCAGGGTAAAGGCTGGAGTCCATCAAACTCTGCGCGATGTGGCTTCCTGCTTCCGCCTTGCTGCTCTCCAGCTATTGGGACGCATGCTTGGAGTCCAGGACTGCGGGACCCGGTCTCTGCCCCAGGCTGTTTGTCCCAGAGCCATTCCCCGGCTGGACTTCTCTTCACCCTTCCCCTTGTGGTTTAAGCATCACCTCCTTAGGAAGCCTTCCTGTTCACTCCAGGGATAGGACTGGGACCCCTCGATGTCCCTGTAGTGTCACAGCTCAGGCCATTCAACAGTCCTGTCCCCTGTTGGGCATGTGCCCTTTGTAGACTGAGATGCTGCCCCGTGTCCCCAGAATACAGCAGCGTGCCTGGTAAACCATCATTACTAAGCGAAATAATATAAAACAAATGGTCTGTGGTGAATGTGCTATTTCCCCTGAGCACCTGTTCTTTTGACCAGTGTCTGAAGGAACTCAATGGCTTCACCCAGAACCAGAGTGTCGGCCCTAGAGGAGGCCAAGGAAACATTTATTCCAGTTGTCCCAAACCACTGCACACCAGGATTTAAATTTTTTTTTTTTTTGGTGTTTTGTTTTTTTAAGACAGGGTCTTGCTGTGTAGTTCAGGCTGGCCTTGAACTCGTGGTGATCCTCCTGCCTCAGCCTCCTGAGTGCTGGAATCACAGGCATCTGCCACCATGCCCGGTTTTCAGGACTTAATTTTTTAAACTCAAGGAGTTGAGGCCCTGGCTCCACGCAGTAGCCAGAAAGCTATCCTGTATTTGTAAAACTCCCAGAAAATTCTGAGGCAGACATTGGACAACATGATGTAGTCAAACTTCCTCTTTTTTAAGAATGGGAGCTGGAGTCTGAGTCTTACTTTCCCAGGCTGCCCAGCATACAAATAGCATGCAGTGCTACCTCTTCTGACCTCAGTCACTGCGATAGTCCAGGAACAATGAGTAGAGGACCCTCAAGAAAGGCCTCCCATATCCCAGCCAGGCGCCGCCCAGACCACTGCCAGGCTGGGTTCCACTCCTCCCGTGCACTCTAGTATGGATCTGGCATTTTATTTTTATGTCCACACATACAGTGACTTTCTGTATAAAAGCTTGCAATTCTCTGGTTTTTCCAGATAGGAAGCCGGCAAAGGTACCTGAGCAGGTCACACCCCCCGTTCAGGAAGAGCCTGAGCCCATCAGCAATGTGCTGCAGGGCGATGACATCCTCGCCTTGGCCATCAGGAAGGAAGACTTGAAGAAGGTAAGGGCGGACCCTGGGTCCCTGCCCCTGCCAACCCCGTGGCCTGGAACCTCAGCCTCGTCCTGCCTCGCCACAGTTCCCAGCCTGCAGGGAGCATCTGTCTCCATGGAAAAACACTTTAGCATCTGGAGAAATTCACCATGCAGTTTTCACATTTCTGAGATTCGTGTGGAACCACATGGGAGAATGAGGTATCTTGCCTCCCTGAGAGGCAAGTGCCATTGTTCCCATTTCAGAGATGAGACAATGAATATTTGTTTGTGGTACTGGGAATTGAACCCTGGGTCTTCCCACTGAGCTACATCCCAGCCTTTAAAAAAAATTTTTTTTTTAAAGTTTTGGAACAGGGTCTTACTAAGTTGCTGAGTAACCTAGGCAAGACTTGAACTTGAGATCCTCCTGCCTCATCCTCTCAGAGTGCTGGGATTTCACGCATGTGCCACCATGGCCAGCTGGAAAAATGAATTTAAGCAGCAGAGGAAGAGATGTGGATAGAATGGCCAGATCCTAACCCCTACTCCGCCTGTCAGCCACTTCTCATCGGAGCTCTGAGGAGGCTTCAGCTGCTATTTTTCCCTCTGGGATGCTCCTGAGTCTTGTGTCTGTTGCACAGACGTTTCCTGGAGGGAACATATGGGCCGAGCTGGGGAGGCAGCCTCACCATCCTCCAGGAATCCCACCAGGAGCTGGTGCGGAGGAGCTGGGGGGCTGCTCCTCCTCATCAAGGGTGCAACCCCCTCCTTTTTCTTTTTAGCAACATATTCCTCGCTTCACTGAAGACGGCCCTGCCATTACCCAGAAGTTTTTCATCCGAAAGCTCAAACCCAAGGCTTCTCGGAGGAAGGTCTGCCGCTTAGTAGCGCATCCTGCCAACCCAGATGTGGCCGCAAAGCCCCTGGACTACTCGGGTACGGCCGGTCTTCATCCAAAAGCTGCCTCATTTGGGGGTTTACATCTTCTTCCTGCAGCTCCTCTCTCCTGTCCCTCTTTCCCCCTCAGGTCCCGGTGACAGCTTCGCTGGCCGTGACCAGATCCTGCCTCACCACATCTTGGGGTCGCTCCAGGATCTTAAGAGAATTGCAGTCGCTCGAGGGAACACCCAGGTTCGTTTGTACAGAACTTCCCGGCCGAGACAGGTCACTGAAGCCGTTTTATTCCACGGAGTCAAGCAGGGTCATGTGGAGGAGTAAGGTGGCCTTCCCATCACGCGGGCTTCCCTGTCCTCAGATCCTTCTCTTCCCAGTGCCAAGGTGCCTGGGGTGGCATAAAAGCGGCTGTCACTGGGCAAAAGTGCCACTTAGCATCAGTTGTGAGGCAGAGAGTCATACTCAAAGATGCTCACCGCACTCTTAGAATCAGGGTCTCCTGGCCCTGCGATGTGCTACCACTGCCACCCGCAGGCCTGCTGGGAGGGTTCTCAGTGGGGAGGACATCGGGAGGTCCAGGCCTGGCTGGCCCGCTTCAGACCCCGCCCCTGCCCGGCCCTGTTGTGCTTTCCAGCTGGCGGAGCTGATCCGCACCCCGCCCTGCCTTGTGACCCTCATCTCAGCGACGGAAGAACCAGTGACAAAGGCCCTGAAGGAGGAGAAGAGGCATCGCCGGGCCCCGCCACCTCAGCACAACTTCCTGAAACATTGGCAGCGGCATGTGGCTCTGCGGAAGAAGCAGCAGGAAGCCCTCAGTGGTGAGCAGAGGCTGCTGGACTCCCGCCTGGCCTCCATCTGGCATGGAGGCTCCGCTCAGCTTTTTCCTGTCCCCCACCTGCCCAGAGCCTGGACTCAGGCTGACCACATTTGTGCCATTTACACCCAAGAACTCTGTGCTCAACCTGGAGTGTAATCCCAGCATTGTGGGAGGCTGAGGCAGGAGGACTGCAAGTTTGAACACAGCCTTGGCAATTTAATGACTTAGGAAGATCCCTGTCCCTTAACTGGCAATAGAAGTCCCAAACACTTAACCAGTCCCTTAATGACTCAGAGAGACCCTCTGTCAAAATAAAAAATAAGAAAAAGGGCTGGGGACGGAGCTCAGTGGGAATGTCCCGGATTCGATTCCCAGTACCGCAAAACAAAAGACAAAACCACTGCAGACTGGCAGAGCGGCTGCATTCTTGCCCCTTGCCCTCCAGAGCACCTGAAGAAGCCGGTCAGTGAGCTGCTGATGCACTCGGGCGAGACCTACAGGCGGATCCAGGAGGAGCGGGAGCGCATTGACCGCTTGCTGCCAACCCGGCACGATGGCAAAGTGAGGACGGCCCCTCCCGAGTGCCCTGGCAGGGGGTGGGGTGCAGGGGAAGCATTCGGCCATGGAGGTGGCCTCTCATGGGTTGCATAGCTGGGGTGGAAGCAAGCTCACCTTTGCAAAACTCTGAGAGATGCTCAGGGCTTCTGCTGAACTCTGTCATTGGGTGTTGGAGGACAGATTCATTCAATAACTCAGCCTGGGTGGTCACTGTGGTCGATTTGCTGTGACTTATGTCAGGAGCCATGGTGTTGGTCTCCTGAAGGCTCAGCCTCCAGCTCCTGGGATCGCCGAGGCTCTGACTTTGCTCTTGTGCCATAGTGAGTGCCCAGCCCTGCCCACACCGTCTTTCTGGGGCAGTAGAGGCTGTGCAGGCATCATGGGAAGGAGAAAGTGGGCCCCTTCTCTTCTGCAGTCAGGGAGCGTGGAGCCTCACCTGCCCCACTGAGCATCTGTAGCTTCTGCTGGTCCTTTCTTCCCAGCCCCCATCAGCCCCCGGCCAAGACGTCGAGGTAACCTCCCCACTCTGTCCCCCTTGCCAGGACTACAAGGAGACCAGTGCATTTTGGAGTCCCCTGGAATACTTGGGAGGTGAGCTGACCGGTTTGGTCATCACCAAGACAAAAACTCAGCGTGGCCTTGTGGAACCCGTCACCTGTGTCAGGAAACCGCAGTCCATCCAGGTGGAGACCGGTAAGCAGCAAGGCTGTAAACCAGCAGGCTTCGGTGCCTGCCGAGGGGACAGGGCAGAGTGACGGTCACCAGGCTGGCTGGCTGGGACCAAATCCTGGCTCTCTGTGGCCTTAGGCAAAGCCCCAGACCCTTCCCGAAGTCCCGCTCTGCTTCAGAAAAATGGGGACGGAAAAGGCTGGAGAGGCAGCCTCCGGCGGTGTGCCTGGAATGTGGCTCATCCACGTGGAGACACACTGTCAGCCTCGACGACACTCTGGGTTTCTAAGACCAGTTTGGAGAAATAGAATAATTTTTATATTGGTTCCATGGGGGATGGCAATCATTTTGCTATAGAGTTAAATAAACCATATGAAATGAATCATGCCTCTTGTTACCTTTTCAATATAGCATCTAGAAATTTTGCGGTGACACGTGGCTTGCATGTGTGGCTTGCATTATGTTGCGTGGGCAGCCCTGCTTTAGAGCTGCCAGCCGCCTTGGTTCAGGTCCCAGCGTGCTGGGTTTCTGGATGTCTCTGAGGCGCTGTAGTTGACCGCTCCGGCCCTTGGTTCTTCAAATGGGGTTGGGGAATTAAATGAGACTTGATATTTATCAAGGGGTTCAGGCTCATTCTCAAACAATAAACGCAGTTGCCCAGCACTGGAGGAGCTGGTGATAGGAGAATCACAAGCTTCTGTTAAAAAAAAAAAGGGCTGGAGATATAGCTCAGTGGTATAGCGCCTCTGGATTCGATCCCCAGTAAAGAAAAAGAAAAAAGGAGTTGCAATCATTGTTTTTAATTGTAGCCCAAAGACTTAGCATTTGGAAGCTAGTTTTGTGGGGTCCTGTTTGGGGCTGCTGAGCAGGTATGGGGTGGAAGACTGGCGTCCCGAGGCCTCGGGAAGCTGTATTTTCTGTCCTTGTCGGAGTTTGTGTCAGGATGGGTGCTGTCATTGTCTCTGGGGCACTGGGTGGGGAGGGGACATGGCAGCAGCCGGTCCTGAGGCCCTCGGTCTCCCCTCTAGGATTACCAGCCCCGAAGGAAGCGTGGTACCGCCGCACCTGGGACCGGAGTCTCTTTCTGATCTACCGGCGCAAGGAGCTACAGAGCCTCCTGGCCGAGCTGGATTTTAGCCAGCAGGTTAGTGGTGCCGCCGTGTCCTGGGCTGAGGGTCCTCGGGGTGGTACCTGCCTTTGGTCAGCTCTCTTTTCCTCTCCGTGTCCCTTGAGGATATTGATGGCCTGGAGGTGGTGGGCCGAGGGCAGCCCTTCTCATCCATCATGGTGGAAGACAGCTCAATGTTTGAGAAGAGCCAGGAGAGCGCCCCAGAAGACACAGCATGCCAGTGAGTAGAGGAACAGCGGCCAGAGAGTGTGGCTTCCCCTCTGGGCCTGTCTCTGGATTTCCCAGCAGCTGTGTCTGTGGGGCCCACGTGGCCTGATCATGTACCCTCCAGAAGCCTAAATTGTTGATTTTTCGTACAGAGACTTCTGGGTTGGTCACGGTGATATGGCTCCCATGCCGATTCTCGGCCCTTCTCTGCTGTTCTGTGGGAAGCCGGCTTGCTGGACCAGAGGCCGCAACGCACTGGACAAGGTAAAGCTGCTTGCACTCTCCCCCCACCCCTCCGTGGAAGGGCCTCCCCCAGGGAGTGCAGCCCAAGGTGACCCGAGCATGAGGAGCTGGGCGTGGTCTCCTGTTTGCATTTTTATCTGGTCACATGTTCGTGTGTCTGAAAATGCTAACAGCAACTCTAACTCAAGCAGGAATAAAATCACAAGGCTGAAGACAGCGTCACAGCTACCCAGTTTGTACTTAGGCCTCAAGCAGGTAGATAAGCAAACTCACACAGAGAGGGCTTGAGGAGTTCTGAAATAGCCCTCAAATGCTGAGGAGTGGCAATGTGGGTTGGGTAGCTGGACTGTTTTCTTACTATCGATAGCAACCTCAGAGAAAGCCCCTCCTGGGGTCCGAGGGTGGCCAGGCCCTGGAGGCCCAGGACAGGGGACTTTCAGCCCTAATCTCAGGGAAGTCACAAGCAAAGGGGGTGAGCTGGTCGCCTTCCGGTCAGGAGAGTTCTCATACCTCCTCCTTGCCCAGAGCCAGCTTGGGATTGGGGTGCGCCTGACCTTCGAAACCCTTGAAGGAGAAAAGACGTCCTCAGAACTGACTGTGGTCAATAACGGCACGGTGGCCATTTGGTACGACTGGCGGCGGCGGCCCCAGCCGGACTCTTTCCAGGACTTGAAGAGAACCAGGACGCAGTGGTTCTATTTCAACAACCGGGAAGGTACCACAGAGCTGCCCCCCTCCCTGCCTTGTCCCCCAGTTCTTCTCTGGAGTATGTGGTCCTGTCACCAGATAGGGTCGGAGGAGGTCCCCAAAGTGGAGATAGGGAACCGACTTCCCTCACCCCACCCACTGGACAGTGGCAGCTTCGCTGTCTTCCAACTCATAAAAAGAATTTTCAAGATGCATCAGTAAGAGGCAAAAAGGAATTTATTAGAGTTTTAAAAGCACATGCTCAAAGAAATAGAGAGAGAGGCGCATTATTTCTTGGACCTGGGAACATTTCTTTCTCTTGAGGGGGTGGAAAATTATGGAAAACATCGCTCACCCCCTAGAAGGATAATTAGCGAGCCCAGTGTTTTTTGTTGTGTTTTTCTTTTCTTTTCTTTTTTTTTTTTTGGTACTGGGGATCAAACTTAGGACCTTGCCCTTGCTAGGCAAGTGCTCTGCCGCTGAGCTAAATCCCCAACCCCTTTTTTCAAGATAGATAACTTAAGCATTCTTTTAATTCTCTCAATCCGTTCCTTTGTCTTAAGATCAGGTTCCTGCTCTTTGCTTTCTCAATTAAGGTAACTTACGGACTTATACTACCCTTGAGGAATTTGAGGTGTGATGGAGTGAGGATGGAAAGTAGTATTTGTTAACTGAGGGAGTGCCCATATGGATAACCTTGGGTCATTGTGACTATGTCCCAGAAGACGTAGTCTTCTTAAATGTACAGGGGTTTTTTGTTTTTGTTTTTGTTTTTTTTTTTAGACAGGGTTCCGCTATGTAGTTCAGGGTGGCCTTGCACTCACTATGTAGCCCTGGCTGGTGTTGAACTTGTGATCCTCCTGACTCAGCCTCCTGAGTGCTGAGATTCTAGGCGTGTGCCACTACACCCGGCAAAAGTACAATTTTTAAGTTATGATTTTCCTTGTCTCCTTTTTATTTATCTTTATTTCTTCTGTCCTATGTGTCCTATGCTCATGCTTTTGAGGGACTGCTTGGGAATATAAGCTGCTGATCTGACACGTTCTAGGAGCGCCATTACCCGCATTGCACAAGCAATGGAGTGAGGATGGCCACCTGCCCTGCTTGCCTGGAACTTCCCCAGCTTTAGCACTCAAAATTATACATTTCAGGAACTCTCTCAGTACTGGGCAAATGGCAATGCTTGGTCACCAGACCTGGGCACAGCTAAATGGAGGTGCCCGGCTCAGGGCTCAGTGAACTTTCTACGTGCAGGTTTAGGGCTCAGTTAGCTTCTCCCTGACCTCTGTCTCTGGCCCTCTCAGGTGTGATTCTGCCTGGAGAAACCAAAATCTTTACCTTCTTCTTCAAGTCTTTGACTGCCGGGATCTTCAGGGAGTCTTGGGAGTTCCGAACCCACCCCACCCTGCTGGGCGGCGCCCTCCTGCTGGTCACCTTGCAGGCTGTGTCCCTGACCCAGGACATTTTCAGGGATGAGAGGAAGTTGCTGGAGGTAAGGGACTCAGGACCTCAGCCCTTGGCAACACCAGATAGGTTACCTGGCGTTCTTCTTGGCACTGCCTGTGGGGATCTTATTTCTCCCAGCCCAGGAGGTGAATTTTTCACAAACAGGCAACCAAGCTCATACAACAAATGCTTCCAGGGCTTTGGGATGTAGCAGATGGAGCGAGAAGGCTGGCAGAGGGCAGCGGGCAGCCCCACTCTGCAGGCCCCTACCCCAGCCCCCTACTGAGCTAGAAAGGAATGAGCAAGAGTCCTAAAATTCAGACTGCAGGGAGGTGTGTACCAAACAGATCGTGTGACCCTTGGCTGTATTTTGTTCCCTGCTGGCTGGTACCGTGCATCTGAGTGGCATTAAACTGACAAGACTTACAAACCAGAGATGACAAGTCAGTAGCCCATCTCCACACCCTGTTCCTAGCTGGTGCCCTGGGATTTGCCACCCCAGTGGGCTGTCTTGTGAGGTGCTTGGCAGGATTCTGTGGAAAGCTGTGGGGTTTTATTCACTGCAGCCTCAGACTCAGCCAACTACTTCAGCTGGGCCTCAGCCAGGGTGATTGAAGGTGATCTTGGCAAATGTCAGGCTTCCCATATTGCTGACTGTAGGGCGGATGCCCCACGAGATGTCCTTCCACTGGGTTCCTGTGACATTGACCATGTGGCCAAGCTGGGTGAAAGGTCACTGTCATTCTCGGTGGTACCCAAACTGTGCACTCTGCCCCCACCCTGTCGGGGGAAAATGCTAATGAGAGATCTCCAGGTCCTATTCAGGCAACTTTGGGAGCAAGGATATCTGGAGGGGGCCCAAAGGCTTTGAGTCTTAGAAGAGATGTGTGTATAAGAGAGAGAGATGATGGCTGGAACTCTGACCTTACAGAGGCACAAGATCCCAAGGAGATGCATGGGTGCTGGGGGCCTGGGCTGCCATCATGTGCCACCTTCCCTTCCTCAGAGCAAGCTGGCTGCCCACGAGTTGGTCACCATCGCGCACAGCATGCTGCAGGAGCTGCTGAGGGGGATCCTGACCCCAGAGCGCACGCCATCCCCTGTGGACGCCTACCTGACGGAGGAGGACTTGTTCCACCATAGGAACCCTGGGGTATGGGCTCCGTGCTGCGTGCATCCTGGGTGGCCTTGGCAGCAGACCCTTCTAAGCGCAGAACCTGTCCTCAACATTTTCTGGAGTAACTCGCTTGTTACTCCCAGCAGCCCTATGGGATCAGGGTGCTGTTTACACCCTCACTGGACACTGCAGAAACTGAGGCCCAGAGAGGTCAAGGATGGTCCTCAAGACAGCAAGTGGAGGCTTAGTGGGAACAGAGCGACACAAAGTCCTTCAAACTCAGCCTTTCTTTTTTTTTTTTTTTTTTGTTTGTTTGTTTGAGACAGGGTCTCTCTTTGTAGTTCAGGCTGACCTTGAAGTCACTATGTAGCCCAGGCTAGCCTGGAACTCGCAGTGATCCTCCTGCCTCAGCCTCCCCTCGAGTGCTAGGATTATAGGTGTGCGCTATCACGCCTGGCAAAACCCAGCCTTTCTTGGCATCCCCAATACAAAAACAGCTTTAACTAAAGATGCTCTGGTTGAAGGGGAAGTGGGGAGTCCCACTGGCCCCTCCCTCCCAGTCAGGGCCTGCAGCAAGGGGGACATGGTAGCCGGCTGATGTGGGCTCCAGGTACCCTGGCCAGCCTCCCCTCACCATCATCTCCTGCCTCTGCTGCAGCTGCGTTACCAGCACCAGGTGGTCCAAGGCCTGCACCAGCTGTGGCACCAGTACATGGTCTTGCCACTCAAGGAGAGAGAGCCCCCGTCCAGCCAGGAGGAGCCCCTGAGCGCCAGAACCCAGGCAGCCTCTCCGGAGAAGGCCCTGGCAAATTCTGAGCATGTTAGGAGTCCGGTCCCAGACCTCCAGCCGCCCTGGAAGGACAGCAGGGTCCTCAGGGACTCCCGAGACCTCATTCTGTCCCAGAAGTCTGCGGCGGGGACCAAGAACTCCCCGCACAAGAGCATCATGGAAGAGATCCTGGTAGAGGAGATCCCAGACTTGGACAGTGCCAGGAGCTCCTTGGAGCCGGAGGGCCTCTGCCCGCCCCAGTGGAACCTCTACCTGGGGAGCTTCGGAAAGGTGCTCCTGACACTCAGAGGGCCTGGTGGACAGCAGGGCGCAGTGCTCAGCGCCAGCAAGGGCCACCCCAGCAGCCCCACTCACCCCCTGGGCACAGACCAAGCTGTCCGAGGGCCCAGAGCAAGCTCTCTTTTGGGTCACATGCTGTTTTCTGAGGTGCCTGGTTGTCTGTGGTGCGGGAAGGGCTCCCTCTGAGACCCTGGCAGACTCTAGAGAAGGATTCACGGGTACAGATTTCTGAGGGAGGTGCCAGGCCCCACGGAAGATGCCCCAGATGGACAGCATGGCTCCCGGCTCCTGTCCTGCACCACCTGTCCCATGTCACCACGCTGATCCCTGGGGATATGGGGACCTTCAGAATCCTGCGGCAGAACGGTTGCCCATAGCGCCCGTGCCCCTAACCAGGCCGCGATGACTTTCCCTGAGGAGCATGAGAGAGAGGACGCACTCATCCGCCTCAGCAGGGCAGCCCTGGAGCTGTGCCCGGAGCAGAGGCTGCTGCAGCTCGACCTCCTGCACCAGCTGTGGTAGGTGCCCCGCCCCCGGGAGAGCCACCCCAGCTCCTTCCCTTCCTAACCTCTGGCCAGGGACCTTGGACAGGAATTCCCCCGTGAGGTCAGGTTGTTGAAGATGCTGTTGATATCCGTGCTCCAGAGCCTGCCACAGGAGCCCTTTTATCCAGCGGAGCAAATTCCTTGCCCTTTTCCTTTCCTTTCCTCTCTTCTGGTTCCTTCTCAATGAGCAGAAGGAGGAAAAAAGGAGAAAGTAGAGGGCACCGAGAAGAGAGGCAGATTCCAGAAACGGCGTCTGTGCTGTGTTGTCAGCCTTCCCATTGCCTGGCTGGGACTCGCTCTGTGGGCTTGGGGTGTGGGGAGCTCGGCCCTCCCTCCCGTGGGGCGGGCCCCACATCTGGCTGTGCAGGAGTTTAGGCTCTCAAGTAGGGCTGATTTCATGCAGGCTTCCTGAGCCCAGGCGGGGGCCACCTTTTCATGGCAGCTGCCCCGAGAAACCCAGACCCCGGTCTGAGCCCAGCACCGGGGAGGATGCTGGCTGCGTGGCCTTGTGGCGTTTCCACGGTGGTTCCTGACACCGGGGACCTGGGCCTCTGAGGTTCAAGGGCAAATGAGGAGCAAGGGGTTTCTGCCTCTAGTTTGCAGCTCTGGGGAGATGTGATCGACAGCCTGGTGAGCTATTCCCTGTGGCTGAGGGTGCTGCTGAGCCTGCCGGAGAAGGAGACCATCTATGTGTTCATTCCTGAAGAGCAAGGTCAGGGCCCCGGCAGCCAGTCCTTTGTGTCAGCTTTCCCACTCTGCCCTGACAGCCGAGGCACCTTGGCCATTTGTTACCCCACAGTGGAGTCCGTGAAGCCCCGGCACACTTCTGTCTGCTGCTGGGACTCGGGAACCTGAAGCCACCCTTGCAACCCCCTTAGCAGTTTCCACTTGTTTTGCAGGTGGAGGAGTCCCAGAGGATTTAAATGACTTTTCTGTGGCCACACACAGGGAGAGTAGGACTGGAACTAGAACCTAGTCTCTCTCTCTCTCTCTCTTTTTGAGACGGGGTCCCGCTATGTAGTTTGGACTAGCTCGAACTCACTGTGTAGCCCAGGCCGGCCTGGAACCAGTCTCTTGGCCCTGTCCCTGAATGAGGCAGCCTGTGGGGGCTGCACAGAACAGGGCCTTGGGACATCGCCCCTCACTCTCCCATCTCAAGCCTCAGATGTCGGCGAGGCTGCAGGGTGCCTGGCACATCACCTTCCACTCACCCCCTCTTAGATCAGAAATCACTTCCCACTATGGAAATGAAGGTGACCGCCGGGAGAGTTGGGAAGGAAGAGAGGAGAGGGGCGACCCCGGAAAAGAAGCAGTGGGGAATCAGAGACAAAGAGGACAAAAAAGGAACCAAGACGCCAGTGAAAGAGGCATGCCGGGCCTGGTCTGTGCCGTGGGTGGGCAAGGAGGGCACTGGGGGGCTGTGGAAGGTGGCGGGGTTTCCAGGAACTGCTGTGCACGATGTGTGGGGCCCACCTAGGGAGCCCATGGGCCTCCATCTCCCCAAGCAGGACCGTGCGAACAGCAAGAAGCAGAAGGCCAAGGAGGACAAGAAAGTGATAAAGTCTGTAAGTCGAGACAGGTTTTCCTCAGAAGACCCCACGCCGGACAGCGCCACGGCGTCTCAGGAGCCCACCGATCCTCTGGTCGTGGAGAAATACATGCACCAGCTGCACACTGAGGTGCGGAGGGTCCTGCGCCACACCTCCCCGCCGCACGTGAGCCTTGGTCCCTCCCCCGTGACCTGCAATAAGCGCGGACTCTGCTGGTGACAGGGGCGGAGCCAGGCAGGCCTCATAAATAAGCACCCCAGAAAAAGTGTGAGGCTGAGCCTTGTGGCAGGGAGATCACCCAGGGTCCAGGCAAGCAGAGGCCGGGTGGAGCGGGCTGGCCCTCACCGAGCAAGTGACATCCTGAAAAATCGTGAAGAGGGTGAAGGGTGCCCCGGACCAGGGAAGCAGCTAACCCCGAGGCGGCCGCGGACAGGCATGTAGAGGGACAATGTGGGGCCTTGCTGGCCATCGTGAGGACTTGGGAGTTTGAATGGAGTAGTTTGGTCTCACTTAGATTTAGAGGATCGCTGCAGCTGCCGTCTCGAAATCAGACCAAGGGACAGAACAGAGGACGATTTTCTGTCTCAGCTGTTCCCTCCCCGCTGTTAGGTACACCCTGGCAGATGCGATCCTTGGGAGAACACCGTGAGGGTTGTCTTAGTCCATTTTTCTTGCCATAACAAAATACAACAGACTAGGTAATTTATAAAGAAAGAAGTTTGTTTCGTATTTTTTCTTATTTTGTTTTGAGACAGGCTCTCACGATGTAGTTCAGTCTGGCCTGGAACCCACTATGTAGCCCAGGCTGGCCTCAAACTCACAGCTATCCTCCCGCCTCAGCCTCCTGAGTGTTGGGATGACAGGCGTGCACCACCACGCCCGGCTTGATGATCTATTCCTAAGCAGCAGGTCCTTAGATATTCACCCAGGTTTTGGAGGGTTTTGGTCTTTGTTACTGCTGTTTTGGAGGGGAGGCCACGGAGTCCCACTTGCTGCTGGCGACATCACTGAGATTTCTAGAAAGTCATGAGCAGGCTCTGAAGACTCCGGGAGTAAACTCTTCTCTGGCTTCTTCCCATCTGATCTCTCTCAGTGCGGTTGACATTCAGGTGCCCTCTGCAGAGCTAACCTGTGCCTGTGACGCCTGCCCCATTCCTCCAGGTCTACAGGCTGCTGGA
>PVJO010020309.1:0-32343 GCA_004026905.1 Hystrix cristata
GCCATAAAAAGGACAAACTAGAGTCATTCATATATAAATGGATGTTCTTTGAGAACATACTTTTAAGTGAAATAAATCAGACACTCATGAGTACACATCGAATTGTCTCTCTGATATGAGAAATCATAACTGTAAATAAGGACAAAGAGGTGTAATAGATATTATATAAAAGGAAGATAATATACAAAGGAGAGGAGTACTAGAAAGAAAGAAGGGGAAAGCAGAAAGGCACCAAAGGAAAGAAAAGGGAAAGGGAAAATATGGAAAATTAAGAATAAACCTGCTCTAGTTAGGGAGAGAGGGAACAGAGGGGAGGGACGGGGAAGAGGGGGAGAACCAAGATGCATCATGTACGGGTACAAAATAAATGTGATGAATGTAACCATTATATGTAAAATGTACCAATACATGTTCTTGGTTTAAAAAAAAAAAAACAAAAGGCATTTAGTCCATCTCTAAGAATTGCCAAAATCCTAACAGTTTCAGCATTGCCAAAAATTCCAACTAAAATCTCCTCTGAGATATAAGACAGACTCTTAACTTCAAGTCCATGTACATATGAAAAGAAAGTTAAACAATTCCAACATTCAATGGCACAAGATAGACACTACCATTCTAAAAGGTATAAATAGGGGGATACAAAGGAATGGGGCCAAAGTAAGTCCAGAATCCAGCAGGGCAAATATTATGTCCTGTAGTTCTATGTCTAATATCCAGGATAATTTGTGACAAGCTGTGAACTCCAAAGAGCTTGGGTGGCTCTGCCTCCACAACACTTCTCATGGTGGTAGTTCTCATGACTTCTCTCTTGGGCCAGCTTTGTTCTCTCCTTACAGTTTTCCTCAGAAAATTCATGTTCCTGGCTTCTCCAAACTTCTGGAGCCTCCAATGCACCTTTAGCTTCACGCTGACATCTTCACACCCTGCCCTCTCAGGCACAATGCCTGGCCTACCAAGTCTTCTTCTGAAAACTGTATGGAAGCTTTCCTCAAGCAACAGCTCTTGCATTTTGCATGCACCTAAAACCAGCATAACGTGGATGGTGCCAAAGTCTTCCACCAGTTGTAGCAGTAGCCTGGCTTCCTTCTCTCTTGGCTGTAGAAGTCAAGTGCCTGGACCAATACCCAATCCTAAGGAACAAATTCTCTAAGCTGCCATCTTTCTGGAACATAGTGGTCTGGGGCTCTCTTCTCAAAGCAAATTATTTCACTTTGGAACTCTGAGGCTGTAAAGGCTGGAGTCCTGCTGGTACTTGTGATGTCCTCAGACCATCTTTTCTGTTGTCTTCTTCTGAAATACTTGCCTTTTTCTTGCTAGTCTTTTCAGTGACCAATTTCTCCTCTGTTCCATCTTTGAAAGCCTTAACTACACCGGAGTTTCCTTTCTTGCAAAACTCACCACATTTTGAATCATTCTGCTGGGCTCTTTTCTCTTAATTCTCAACATAAATCTGGCTAAAAGCCCCCAACTGTAGCTGTGGCATGACTTCCATATTAGACTGCCTTGAAATTTCTTCTGCAAGATTTTTTAGTGTGCCATACTTAGTCTCAGTCTCAGTCAGTCTCTGGACATGAGCAAAATGCAAGCAAACTTTCTGCCAAGCAATAACACCACTGCCTAGAGTCCAACAGCCAGTGCAGTCCTTCTTCCCAGCAGGAACCTCCTAAGCCTGGTCTTTAGTGGCCACATTTTTATCAGCATTCTAGTCTTCTGAGCTCTGACCAGAATCTCTCATCAAGTACAGCCCATGACATTCCATCTCTACTTTTTCAGCCAGTATCTCCAGTCCTTTTTTGTCCCTAACTCTTCCCCTTTCCACAAACCATTTCCAAAGACTCCTAAACCACATGGTCAAGTGCAGTCCTAGTAAGACCATACTTCTCTGGTACCAAATTCTGCCTTAGTTTCTTTTCTCCTTACTGAAACAACCGAAGTTAAAGGAGGAAAGGTTTATTTAGCTTACAGTTGGTAAAGGTTTCATTCAGTCCATAATTGGCTGTCTCCAAGGCAGAGTGTCATGGCAGACAGAAATGGGGGAATGGCAGAGGAGAAACTGTTTGTGGCAAGCAGAAGGCAGCAAAACAAGCAAGGGACTTTAGCAGCTTCTTTCTGCTACTTTTATATCTAGGCTACTGGGATTAGGGCAGTGTCAAAGCAATCAGTGGACTGATTTAGTAATCAACCACCCCTATCCTAGCATTGCACCATGAATTAATCACACAATCTAGATCCAGCCACCTCTGAAAAAGCCCCACTTATGAGTGCATGAGGATTTGGAGGAACATCTAAGCCATAACATTCTGTCCCAGGTAGCAAAGCAAGCAAGAAACCCAACATATAAGATATAATGTAAATAAAAGTTAGACAACAGGGAAAAAAGAGAAAAAAGTTATTGTAATACAACATCATCAATGTATCTAAAAATGTACCTACATTTATATGGTTGTTTTATGTGTTTAATACGTTTTTTGTCTGTTAGTCTGGCTGTTAAACAGTGTTTGTGATAAGTAACTTGATAATAGCCTCAAAATAAATACATAAATCTGATGATGCCGAAAAGTAGGATATGTTATACACATATGCCAACTAACCACATTGAATGTAATCATGTATTCTGAACAGGTAATAATAAAAATAAAAATTAAAGAAAGTAGAAAAATTTTAATTTTGATGACTCCAAAAATAGACACATAAGTATCAAAAAGACTGAAAATAATTATTATTTTAATAACAGAATATTATTAAATATTATTAATAATTATTATTTTAATAATCAGAATATACAGTAGACAGAGGTGTAATATCCAAATATGTAAATTGCAAAATAAAATAGACTCTCAAAAAAAACCCAATTAAAAAAAAATGAGTAACTGATGTAAATAGACACGTCTCCAAAGAAGAAATTCAAATGGCCCATAGGTACATGAAAAATGTTCATCCCTGACCATTAGAGAAATGATAATTAAGACATCCTAACATTTCATCTCACTTCAGTAAGAATAGCAAGCAGCAATATATCAAACAATAACATATGCTGGTGAGGCTGAAGGGCAAAAGCAACCTCCCTACATTGTTGTTTGGAATGTAAACTACTAAAACTATTATGGAAATTAGTATGGTGATTTCGCTAAATACTAAAGGTGGAAATTCCATTCAATCTAGGTATTCCTTTTCTAGGTATCTTCCTGAAAGAGTTAAAGACGTCATATTACAGTGGTACATGCACACTGTAATAGCTAAGTTTTTTAAGTATCCTATATCAGCAGAAAGATGGATTCGAGTATGTGATATTTATACACAATGGAGTACTAGTGTGTCATAAAGAAACAAGGTTAAATTTAAGTCATTTGTAGAGAAATGGATGTACATGAAAAGCATAATATTAAGTGAAATATATTAGACATTCAAGCTTAAATACTGTCTGGTTTCTCTCATTTGAGTAAACCAATGTATAAATAAAGAGTGAAAGTAAAGTCGATATATATATATAATGCAGTTCTACTCTATTCCAAAGAAGATAAATTTGACTCATTTGTAGGAAAATAGATGCATCTTGAGACCATAATAAATTTAAGTGAAACGAAGTGGACACATAAGCCTAAATATTGTGTGGTTTTTCTTATATGAGAAAGTCAAACTAAATAAACAGCAAAATAAAAGATAGGTAATACAAAACAGGTAGCTAGAACTTATGTAAAAGTAAAGGGGACCAAGAGATAGAGGAATGAAGAATGGGAAAGGGGATAAAAAAAGAATTAAGATGTGTTATGTGCATGTACTAACTTCCCACAATGAATGTAATCATTACATACTGCAAGTTATGTATCAATAAAAATAAACAAATAAAATAGAAAAACCAAAAAAAAAAACAGAGAAGATTTAATTTAAAAAAAAAATATTACACTAACAAACACATTGACATTAATTGGCCTCAAAATACTTTCCCTTGCTTCTAAGATACTCATTGTTCTTTTCACATTTTGAAGTAGTTCTGGAAATCCTCTTTTGCATCTTCATAAGGGTGACTAAAAATACAATAAGCAATGTAGCCAAGTGCTATCCAATCTAAAAGTCGACTCATAAATACAGCACAATATATTCTTTTCCATCTATTTTCACTAATCTGGCACCACACAGCTTCTGGCTCATCCCCAAAATCAAAAAGATCATGCAACCCAAATGTTTTCAAATGATTCAGGGCACAAAGGCAGTCACAACAGGGCAGTTACAGACACTCAGACAAGAGGACATCCAGAACTGCTTCAGAAAGTGCCAAGAATGTTGGGATAAGTATGTTCAAAGCAAGAGACAATATTTTGATAGTGAATAATGGCAATATGTCTTTTATTACAATACTTTTCATTGTAAATATTTCCTCATAATTACAAACATTGAGTAACATGCAAGAACTCTTCAAAAAAGCAAATTTATACAAATTTCATAACTCGAAAGAAAGGCCAATGTGTGCCTGAGGAAGTTTTTACATGCTTCTGTGTCACATTTCCAAAAGAAATTAGAAAGTAAATACTAATTTATAACTAATTATTTGAAGCATCTGGGGACAAAGATGTATAACTTTAATAAAATGGTTTTATATGTCAATAAAACAGGGCAAATTATCTAACAGAAATAAGGGCAAACACATTTGACAAATTACTTAGCAAAGAAGTAATGCAAATTCTAGGAGGTCTGTTTAAGTTTTATGGTCCTTCAAATTGAGAAATGCAAACAATATCTGTATTGGAAGAAAGCACGATGAATACTTTTTTCCAAATCTTTAGATGACTTTATATTTGTATAAAAATTTAGATAGCAGTAGCAAAATATTCATAGAGAAGAGTAATGTAATTTCCACCGGAAATTTTCCTTCAATAGCTCTTGTCTAAGAGCATAATCAAAATCTTTGCAATCAATATACTTGCAAGAATAATTGTAGCCATACTACTTGTAATATCAAATAAATAAAAACTTTAAATCTTTCACAAGGCATATTTTTAATTAAATTATGACACAAAGATATTTGCTAATTATATGTCAAATTGAATTATAACACTAAATTGTGATCAATAAGTACTTTTAAAAGCATAGCAAAATAAATTGGTATGAACATCTTTGGCTCAGAATGGTGGCACATACCTGTATAGTTCCAGCTACTCAATAGACTGAGGTAGAAAGATTGCAAGTTCAAGGCCAGCCTGGGAAACCAAGCGAGACCCTATGTCAAAATAAAAACATTTTAAAAAGCTGGAGATGTAGCTTTGGAATAGAGTATCCTTGGGATCATTTCCAGTACTGCCCCCCCATGTCCCCAGCACACAAAAATACATGTTAGTGTAAAAATATGATACATAGTGATGCATAGCATAAGAAATGTAAATATGTTGTAGTACAAACATGTATTAATAAACAAAAAATAATTACAAAATGGAGAGGCTTAAAATAAAAATAAATAAATAAAAATCGGAAAACTAAAAAAAGGTTAGGAAATCATTCACGAAGATCCCAATCTGTCATGCCATCTTTCCCTCCTCTGCCATCTCTTGTCTATTCGAAGATATTTAATGTCTATTCTTAAAAATATTTAACAAAACCCCGGCTGGAAATGGGTAAACATTGGCCATACTGAAGAAAACAGCACATGGTCAGTAGCTAGACTTTCATTTAACTAATTTCTTAGAGTAAACACTGATAAGGCTTTTTACCTCTGTACTGTCCTTGTACCCTCTATTCACTAGAATTGGTGCTCAATGCCAGGATTTAAAGCCGTGCCTGTGAGACTCCAAAGAGTCTATGAGAATTCCAGTGTATATGCATTTTAACCCTTCTCCTCATAGTGAATTTCATAGTTGGTACAATCTTAGAAAAATGTGCTTGAATAACTTGTAATTTATAACGAAGATAATTAAAAATTTGTTCACTGATCAGGAAAATCGTTTACACATGCTCGATAATAATGATTCAAATCAATTCTGATCAAATATCTTCTAAGCAGAGCTACTCTCAACTAGTGAAAACTTGAACAAAGTTTAGCAACATTCAAGGAACACAGTCTAAATATTACAGATGTAGAAACTGAGCCATAGAAAAGAAGAGCATTATTTTATCACACTTCAGTTCCCACAAATACTCCTGGTCCTTTTCTCATCTTTTTCTTAAATGCATGCAAAAGCAGCAATCCTGCACACTGGAAAATTTATCATTAATTTTTAATAAGCACAAACAATGCAATTTCTACATATTTAAATATTCTTGGACATTTTTCTTTTATTTGCTGTCAGATAAGTTTACAACTTTACTTGAATAATTCACCATTCAATTAGCAATTGTGTCTGGGATTAAATGAGTAACAATGGAAAATAGTTGTGCTTATAAATTGTGCTCGTAAGTTGTGCTTTTGCCAATTATATGCTTAGATTTAAATATTAAAACAAAAATAAGGTAGTGTATTGAGGTAAAAGGTAATAAAATACCATGCGCAGTGTGTTGATTAGAGAACCCAAGTAGAGAACCACGTTTTCTGTAATATAGTCACACTGATCTAAAGTGAGAGAATGGAACTGAAAATTAATAGCAAAAGGCAACATCAGCATGCTTTTCAAAGATCAAATCCATGTGCCATTCTTATCTTAAAAACATTTAGTGGAACTCTCTGAAATTATCTGAGTTAGGAATTGAATGGAAAATATTAGTGTGTATAACCTTTTCTGTTGATAATTACTCTGAAAACATCTTTACTGCACTGTTTATAAAGAGAAAATAACCTCACTTGAATTATTACCAAACATACCAGTTTTTTCTTATTACTATTTATAATTAGTTATTTATCTACATTCTATATGATTTCCTCAGCTATATCTTTGTATATAAATTACAAAACCTAAAATTAGATTTGCGTTGCCTAATAATCCATCTTTAAAGCATTTTGAATTTAAAAGAAATATAAGGGAAAAACCTCCTGTGATTTCATCTGAGAATAAACCAGTTATTGGCAAAATCCTAATCAAAGTAAACACAGGATAATCACTATCAGCCTTTTTACTAAGAATTATAGCAATACGATAAATGACTTTAAAGACATGCCTGTGCTCTTATGACAGAATAATATTTTATAATATTTTTATGCAACAATATAAACTGCTTTTCTTTGCAACATGGCCCTAGACTGAATTTCGAGCTGTGATGTAGACATATTGTGCAAAAGGAACAAGGCGTTACAGGTATGAAGTATAAGTGGGGAAAAGCCATCTGCTTAAAGACTGTATCACACCAATCCAGTTTCCCTGAGGACACAGGGAAAGAGGTTGTTACAAAAATATTCCAGATTTCTCAGTTAGTGTCTAAGAGTGTGGAAGGGTACTTTATTTGGACCAAAAAATATAAAAGAATAGCTACTACACAAGAGGAGGAAATGAGGGAAGGACGGTGTATGGAAGGGCAATGAGGGAATAGATACGATGAAAATGTTATATATATGTGAAAATACCACAGTGAAACTCAATGTTTGGTAAAATTAATATTGATTGACAAAAGCACACACACACATCTGTGGAAAAAGGAGTAATTCTATATGTATACAGTTCAAGTCAATAACAAGACATATATTGCTTTCTTCTGTGTTTCTGTTGTTTGTGATATTTTTCCTCCTTTTAAAAGTCCTGAGGAAAAAGTACCCTCAGGCTGTTGCCTAGGGAGGAATTGGCTCATAGTGCCTTCCACTTTGCTGCTTCAGTAACCTTCATCTATTGTGAGCATCTGCTAAATCTACACTGAGACTTATTGTGGCTAAAGAGTCACAGGTGAGTTCATGTAAATGGAGTAGAAAAGACCACACGTCTGTCATTTACTCCTGTTCAAATCATTTTGTTGTTTCTAATCTCCCCAAATGAGAAGTATAGAAAGAAACATTTTGAACCCACAGAAAATGTGGAACGTTGTCCATCTATTGGTTGTTTTTGCAATTATGGGGACCACATAGTTCAGAGAGTGTAGAAGTCAAAAAAACTAAAAATAACATTAAAATTTATAATCAAAATCAGAAGGATGCTTACAATAGCTCGCTGAGGGTATTATGCTGTGTGTCCCACATCTAGTTTGCATCATCATTATTGAGCGCCTTTTAGTAAAGCAACAAATAAGAAATTATGCAACATGGCATGACTTAAAATAATAGATGCTACAAGAAAATCAGTAGCCGACAACGACCCCACAATTTTTAAACAAATGACCTGAGATTTTACAGAGATCTGAATATAATTCTCAAGCATGATTGGAAAACAAGAAATACAGCCAACAGAAACAACAAACCCCCCTCTAAGAATGTGCTCATGAAAGTTTGGGTATAATTCTTTTCCTTATAAAGCAACGAAGAAAGTGCAAAACCAGGTTGTATTTATCGAAACTATTGAGCAGTCAGGCCATGATATACCTCTTTGTGTGATAAATGAGAAAACAGAGGCATAAATTAGGTGAGTTGCTGACAAAGGCCACACTGGGAGTTGTTAGCAGCTACTTTAGACTGGTTGACAAGCTGTGCAATTTACCAACCCTGCTGATGAGAGGTGTGTCAAGGTCAATGTAAAGTAGTTTTAAAATGTTATTATTCTATTTTGCTTTACAAGAGACTCCTGGAAAATCATGTTTGCTATCAGATTGTATGGAGCACAGTGTTAGAATTTGTTGTAAGGAATGGCAAAACAACAATTTAAAGAGTTTACCAAAGTGACCATTTATGAATCCTGGGTTTGCCCAGTATCATGAGGTATACTTCAGAAGAGAAATTAAGGGAAACTTAAAATCAAAGGCAGACTGGAGGTGAATAATTTGTTTTATTTTCACTTTTGGCCACACTTTATTTTCCTTTTACTCTAGCTTTTGCAAAAGAAAGTAAAATATCACACAAAGCGCTAGAGATTTACTGTCTATTTCTCAAGGTTTCCAGAGCAGGCCACCTAAATCTGGGCAATGCACAGATTAGAGCTAACGTGCTAACTTCTGTACAAGATTAGCTTGTATTACCATTCAGTTTCTCTTGTGCGAATCCAAGTAGCTTCCGGATATTATAAAAGGGGAGAAGGATCTAGAAGCTAGGGGAAATAGCTAGCATTAAAATGACACTTAAATTGTGATACATAACATTAAGCCTTACACCCTCATCACCTTTGGGACAAAATCATGTTAACGTTTCCTCTTTTGTCATGCAACAATCAGGTTATTTGCTGATTGCTCAAAAACTGCATCAATATTTGCAGCTGATTTATTTGATTATGGACAGTAGGTATAGGGAGCAGACACAGAAAGTTAAACTAGCACAGCTTGGAGATAGCATTGGTGGAAAGGATAGCCACACATCACTTAACCACAGACACTCCTGAGAAATGTGTCATTGGGTAATTCATCGATCTGAAATTATCCCAGCATACGCTTTTACAACCACAAAATTAACGTAGTATAAGAGAAAGTAATGCAATGGAAAGACAAAAAAGAAGAGACATGGATTGGTGCTAACAGCATATTGTTTTACACTTAATATAACTACAAAGAATACATTCTAAAATTAAAATTAAAATTACAGTAAATATATTAATTACTAGCAGAGTCGGTTATTAGTTTCAAGTATTATTATGTACTTTGCATAATTTGAAATGCTATACTCATATCCTGACTGTGCAATAGATTTGTTTACATGAGCGTTATCACAAATACATGAGTAATATATTTGCCACAGTGAAGGGATGGTTACAATATCACCATGCAACAGGAAAGTTTCAACCCCAGGGACTACTGTTGTGTGTGTTGTTCATGGTTGACTACAACATTATTACCAACTGTGTGATTGTACAAGAAAATGAAAAGCAGAATAAAAAATTGAAAATGAATATAGTAGTTTCAGATTTTTAACAGAATCTAAGTGAGTACTTAGCTCTACTTTAAGGTAGCTAAGAAAATTGAATCAAAGATATCATTAAAAATATTCGAGTAGGGGTATACTGCAGATATACTGCAGACCAAAACTAGGAAGAGTCTGAGGTGTCTGATACTTCTAAACTGACAAGTTAGCAAGATACTGTTTCTTTTACCCTCGTTCTGCAGGAAAGCCCTGAACTTCTGGAGCTTTAGGACACCTACTTACCCACAGAGCAATCTTACCAGCCATGGATGCCCAGGCTCCAGTTCCCCATAGGGCCAGAGGACAAGAGTCAGATGGCTCCTGGATGTGCACAAGGATTTCCACCACAGGGGAGGAGCCATGGCATAAGGAGACTAAAGGTACACAGCGGAGGGCTGGAATGCTGCCCCTCCTCCCACCCTGAGATGGAGACTGGCAGGAGTGGGGGGTGGGGTACATGCTAACACAGGCCTTTCTACAAACCTAACCAAATGTCTTCAGAGCAATACATAATCTCTTGCTCCCAAATCATGCTTTTATTTAATCATTCCTCTCTGATCATGTAGAAATATGAAAATATTAATAAAGAGCAGAGTTGTTTCAAAACAATGAAAATTGGTTTGGCAACATGATTTGAAGGAGGTCAGCTCACAGATGAAACAAAAAGTCAAAACTAGATAATATGCTCCTAGAGAATAGGGAGGATTTCTGTGTTTCTTTATTATTTCTTTTATAATTTAGCATGGTTTTATAAGTAGATAATATTGAAGTATACAATATAGCCGCATAGATCTCACCCATTTCTATTATAACTTGTATGTTGATTATAGGAACCATGAAACTTAATTAGAAAGCAATTCTACTTTGTTTTCCAATGTTCCTTTAAAATTTGCTTACTTTGTGGTATTTATCCATTAGCTCTAGGTAAAAAAAAAAATCTATGAATTCATATTTTCCTATCATTCTAAATGAAAAATATGAGATTTAATAAAAATAAACTTTAAATTTCAATTTTACTACTGCCTTAGAATGTTCTCTGCAATCATTAATGTTACCAGTCTTATTTAAAGACATAACTATTCCTTCCCCTCCCATGTAAAAAAAGGTTACTTGCAGCCATGTGATTCTCAGAGGAGAAATAGTAGCCTGCTCCTTTCTTTGTTACCATTTCTGAAATTTACAAACATTTTCTTATTTCTCCAAAGTTATTAACCATTTCTGAAATTTATGAACACATCTTGTTTCTCCAAAGATGTAGCTGGGAAAGAGATGAAACATAGTGAATTAGCACTTAAAATACTTTCAGATGGTTCCATAACTTTGGAGGCTAAAAGATGTTTAAAATTGAACTTACTCTTGTAAGATACTGTGTGTGTGTGTGAGTGTGTGTGTGCGTGTGTGTGTGTGTATAGGAGAAAAAGGATGCTCATAGATATTTTATTCTGGAACTCTCTTAACTGTATATACAGGAGTTCCCCTTTCAATTAAATTGGTAGCTTAATTCTAGACTTCCCAGAAATGTTGACATGGACTGCAGCTTTTGCCTATTGCACAACTGCTACTCTTGGTCCTATTTCACAGTTCCTAAGAAGAATCCATGCTGGGAGTTCTCCATGGCACAGCTCTTACTAATAAACTCTTATGAAACCAACATATAATATGTTGGAGTCCAGGCAGATCCTATTGTTCTGTCTCTTCTTGGCCCACATTTGAGCAGGGAACTAACTAAATAACGACACATCTTATTTGTCTTTAGATTTCTCAGTTAGAAATCAGAAAGCAACCTCTTGTGTGTGCCCTCTGCCTCCTCAAATGGATTGGGGTAAATACTGAACTCTCTCATCTCTTTAGAGACTGTCTTTTTTCATGTGAGATGAGAAAATACTTTTATCTTTATTCCTGCCAAGTGGTGGAGAGCTCACAGCTACTTTCCATAAACAAATCTTCTTTACAAATCTCTGTCCTTTCATATCCCATACCTTCTACAGCTTCAATGTGGACAAGGTATCGAAGTCATTCTCATTTAGTTCCACTAGAAAGATTTTTGGTAAGATGAGCCTTCTTTGGGATGTAGAACATGTCCAAAGGCAGCAACTATTTTTTTTTTTTAACCACAATCTTTTGGGTTCACAGAAGACAGGCAATTCTTGCCTATGAGTGGACAGAACCATTACTTCAAATGTATTCTACAAGAAACACAATTTTACATAGGATTCCTTCTATATACAAAAGACCACAAGTTTTGGAGTAAATATTGCTTTCTTGAGATGCCCCATTAGACTGTGTACATTGCTTAACATCTATTTATGGCTTATATCAAGATGTCCAGGTGGTGTGGCACTGAGATTAAGGCAGTGTGATAACTAAATGGGATTAGTATAGATCTGCATACGGCCGAATAGATTTACAGAAGATAGAAGCCCCATTCCTTGGATGGGTGGCACCACCTAAAGGTCTGTAGCTTATTAGTCATAAAAGGAAAAGGTAGGCTCACTCCTGCTACTGGCTGCCTTCTGCCTGCTATGCACTGACTTGTTCCCTCCTGTGATGTCCCTCTGCCACGCACCCTGCCTTGGAGCCAGCTGACTGCTGATGGAAGCCTCTACAAACTATGAGCCGAAATAAGCCCTTTCTCCTTTTACTTGTGGGTGTTGGGTATTGTGTCTCAGTGACAAGAAAAGTAACCAAGACAGATTCTAGTACCAGGAGTGGGTTTGGTGCTGTGATGTTACCTGGTCGTGTGGTGCCAGAGCCTTTGGAACCGACTTGCCAGAATTTGGAAATGTTTGGAGATGTCAGCTAAAGAAGCAGTCCTGGAATGCTGTAAACTGAACTTGATGGAAGTTTCTGTTCAGAGCTCAGATGACTGAAATACTGGTAGAAATGCATCTGGTTAAACTGGGCTCTGGGCATTTCACTTAGGAACAAAGTGCATTGGCTCTTGGACTACAGACCGTGTGTGTTAGGATTTGGCGGAAAATCTGTCTGTCTTTTTTTCATGTTCAGAGATTTTGCCTGAGACTTAGATTAATGGTGGCAGACTAGTCTAGTGGAAGAAATTTCAAAGCAATCTAATGTTGAGGTGGTGGCATGACTACTGTTGGGGGCTTTTAGCCAGATCTATGTTGTGAATCAAGAGCAAAGAGCCTGGTACAATGATTTAAAACATTTTGAGTGTGGCCAGAAATAAAGCTCTGGTAATGTTATAGTCTACAAATAAGAAGCAGAGGAGAATTTGTTGCTGAGAAGGAAGAGGATAGAATAGTTTTCCTGAGGACATCAGGAGAATCAGCTAGACTCCAGTCTTTGCAGCCTCAAAATTACAAAGGTGAAAGACTTTGTTTTGAGAATAGAGTCCCAGGGCACCACGTTCCAGAACGGTGGCTGCCTAGAGAATTTGTTCCTCAGGATTGCATTCACCTTGCTCAGCAGTCCAAGCACTCCTCCCCGACAGCCACGAGAGAAGGAAGCTAGCCGGTGGCAGACCTTGCCATCATGTACATGGTGCTGGTTTTAAGTGCATTCAGAATGCAAGAGTTGTTAGGCCAGGAAGACTTCCGCCCAGATTTCAGAAGAAGGCTTGGGAGGCCAGGCAGTGTGCCTGTGGGAGCGCAGTGTGTGAATCTGTGAATATGAAACTGAAAGTGCGGTGGAGACCTCAGAAGTTTGGAGAAGCCAGGAACATGGATCATTTGAGTAAAACAGCAAAGAGTGAGCAGAGTTGGTCCAAGAGAGAAGTCACGGGAGCTACAACCACAGGAAGTGAAATGGGGGCAAAGCCACCTGAGCCCTTTGGAGTTCACAGCTTGCCACAAATTATCCTGGATATTGGACATGGAACTACAGGACTTAACATTCGTCCTGCTGGATTTTGGTCTTCTTTGGTCCTGTTCCTTTCTATCCCCCTATTTGTCTCTCTTGGGATGGGAATGTTTATCTTAGGCTATTGTGTTTTGGAAGTGTTTACCTTTCTTTTCATTTGTACAGGAGCTCACAGGTAAGAGCTTGTTTTAAATCTCACAGGAGACTTTGGATTTGGACTTTTCGGCCATGCTGAAACTGTTAGGGTTTTGGTAACTCTTAGAGATGGACTAAATGTCTTTTGTATAAAGGGATGTGCATGAGTGTTTGGGGGGCAGTAGCAGAATGTTATAGCTTATATGTAGATGTTCCCCAAAGCCTCATGTGGTCATATGTGTGTCTTTTTGGAGGTGGCTGGATCTAGGACGTATGGTAACTAAATGGGATTAGTGTATTTATAGGTGTGGCTGAATAAATTTACTGAAGATAAATGCCCCATCCTGGGTATGGTTGGCACCACCTAAAAGGTCTGTAGTCTGTTAGAGATAAAAGGGAAAGGCACTTTTTCTTCTTCTGCTCCTGCTGCTTGCTGCCTTCTTCCTGCCATGCCATGAACTGCTTCTCCTCCGTGATGACTCTCTGCCAGGTACTCATGCTGTGGAGCCAGCTAACTATGGACTGCAACCTCTATGAACTGTGAGCCAGAATAAACCTTTCCTCCTTTAACTTGTGAGTGTCCAATATTATGCCTCAATGATAAGACTAAATGCTTCAAATATGGACTCAAGTTTTTCCACTTATACAAAGTAGTGTTGGATATATACATATAACAATGGCTATATTTGAAAGTGTCTGCTAAGTCGGAGCATACAGGCCTAGAATCCTTCATTGCTTGCAGTTCCTTCTCTCCTAATATCACATGCAATATAAGAACATGTATCACTCTAGTGTGATTTTACAATAACATTTCCAAAAGTCCTTTACAAAAAAAAAAAAAGCTTTTCTATGTATTTTTATCATGCTCTGTCAACTTCCTTAATATCTAAAGATCGGATATTATAATGCACTTGTCATATATAAGTTAAATGCATGTAACATAAGAGCAATAGGTAAGCTGAAATTTTCTATCATAGATAACAAAACACTTTTGCAATTTCTTTCTTCCCATTTCCCTTAACACAATGAACATGTGCAGGCAGTATAATATTCAGAGATGTTTTAACTATTGTATTTCCCCAAACAGTATTTCCCATCAGTTTTCTAAAGCTGTTTACAAAAAGCATTATCCTACTACTTCTACTTTTAAATACATCAAATATTTCTACCACTCTAGAACTAGATTTTTCACATAAGAACTTGTTCACTGGTCATAGAGCTCCGATAAATAAGCCTGCACAGCTAGCAATGAGTATATCCTAACATACCTTATAAATATGACTGTATTGGCCTTGAGCTAGTCCCTCCTCACTCCCTTCTCTCTGCCTTCAAACAAGTGGAAAAGTACAAGCCTATGAATTACTTAGAGATGGTCGAACCCAGCAGTCATTTAAAGAGGACAAGCTTGCCTATGAATTCTAACACAAAATGTACAAAATGTGCTAATCTTACTCACTACACTTGCAAACTCTTTAACATCCAGGGACTAGAGGCTGTGAACTTTGGGCTTATTTGCCCATTACATACAAACACAGCAAAACAAAATCCACAAAACATACAGAAAAATGGTGTCTGAAAAATGTTCAGATACAAGCACACTAACATCCTTACTGCCTTTCACAATTGCTTTCCTCCCACCTTCTCAAAGCCACTAAATAAGTACAGATGACCCTATATTATTCAAGGAAGTGGTTTAACAATTGCATTCCCAAAAGACAATATTTCATTTGCATTTTAACAAAAAAATAGAGTGGTTTATGAACTTAATATTTCCATGATTTTGGAAAAGATGAGCATGTTTGTGTTTGTGCAGGAAAGACAGCATCACATTCAGCATCCGATGCAGAGTGGGCAAACAAAAACAAATTTTTTCCAAATGTTTCTGTTTGTGAACCAAACTGTTCGCAAAAAAAAAGTGTTCATGAACAAAGGTACAACTGTATTTGCAAAGTGACATCTTACTACCTCCATATTTATCACACCTAGGGCCTTTCTAAACATCTAGATAAGACTAAATGTTATGGGAAAGGATTCAATCCATCTATTATATAAACATAATAGTCTTGAATTAACCGAATACAACGATAGTCCCGATTTGAAAGGACCTTCAAAATACAAGCATTCTGGCCTAGAATCCCTCCCTTTTTCACCAACCCCATCAGGAAGGGAATGGGGCTATACTGCTCCCATTTTCAAAAGACAATCTTACTTATGAATTTTAACACAAAATGTACAAAATTTTTTAGTTTACCAACACCACTTTTGTCCTACACTGGCAACCTCTTTGACTCTAGGATGACTACATGTTGTAAGTCAGGATTCATTTTTCCTGTGCGTACTACACACACCAAGTAAAACACAATGCAGAAACAGGGAGAATGGTCACTCTCATCTCACCGTAAAAACGCTAGCACAGCACTCATTTCATTTCCTTCTCTGCTGAGAACCAGAGCAGAAACAAAGTGTGTGGTACTCAAGGAGGGATTTGGTTACCTCCCATATAACAATTCATGTGAGTTTTCACAACAACAACAAAAAAAATCACAAAATTTGTCATTGTATTACTTCCACTTTTTACCATTTACCAGGCACTCGAGAATATCTAGAAAGATTAGATATATTTAAAAGTACTTAACTTTAATTAATTTAAAGTGCAATTTTAAAAGTCTTATATAATCAGTCCCTTCCCTATTAGACAAAACAACTTCAAAAACTGGACTATGTATCTCGTAAATCTGATGACCAAGTTTATATATTGTAATGTAAATTAGTCATCAATTCCTTCTCATGATTTCCAAATCATTTTGTTGAATTTTCAAATTTGTTGGAAGGAAAATCACCAGATGAAACACATCTTTATCTGATTTATGATCTGAAAAAAGGAATGAAATAGTTTTACCCTCTGATTTTTCCAGTACGCTACATCTGGTGTTTTGTTACGCCTCGGGGGTGACCAGGTACACTGCCACCTGTCCTGGATGGTTCCTTGTTTGGGTCAGCGAATCCCACAATGACTGATCTAAGAGGGACATTGGTCACTCTAGATTATGCTTCCAAAAATGACCCACTTTTCACCAGCTACACTGTCCCCACTGAAGTCGGGGTCCTTTGGAGTAATGGGTGACATGCGTTCATCTCTGCCAACTGTCACTGTGAATGCTGGCAGCAGCTCTTCAAGGACGTGTCGGCTGGCACTAAGGCCAACGCTATGCAAACTGAGCAGTACAGGAAAAAAAAATGAACACTTGAACAACTGATACAACTCTTGTTTATCCTAATCACTAACTATGTGGGCTGAGCAGACACACTTTGCTCGCATTAGTTAGCACCTTAGGTATTACCGAGGAATGAGGTGGCAGTGCGAATGCGTGACTTACAAAATTCATACTCTTTAAGGAACTGCACATGAGTGATGGTGGGAATAAAAACAGAAAGGAAAAAAAAGCATGTTTACCCAGTTGAAACAACACCTTTTTGCTTTCTGTCTGGGTGACTTCTGTTTGGTTGATTTATTAATACATTTTGATCTCTTCTGATGTAGTTTAACATCTGTTCAATTATCATATTCTTAACACGCATTTCCTCAGCATGTTTTCTGCTCCATCTTCCCTTTGTTCTCTTGGATGAATTGACTGATGCTGATCTCATTTGGGATGTGCAATATTAAAGGTTAAGTGGAGATTATGCAAGTGAAATAAGCCATCGGGATAAAATGGAGAAGTTCAAAGGAAAAACAATGGCAGAGTAGGTGCTCAACAGAGACACTGAAAGAGTGCAGGGATAGTAAAAGGAAGATGCATATTTCAAAATCTAAAATAATGATTTTTTGACTGACTCGATTGATTTTTTTCTTAAACTTTGGCTCTAACAATACTCGTCTGGTAAATGTATCATTACCTTAGATTTCTGGAAAGAGTCGTTGTACTGAAGTCACAAAGTCAGAGAGGATATTTCTCCTTTTCTTTTTCTAATCACATAAGTTTATAACATAATCACTTAACAGGTTGGACTTGATAGTCTCATGTCCTGCATGGAAATTAACTTTTGTTTTTGATGTTGAAACCTTTCTCAAAGTCTCAAGTCTCATTCCTGTTATGATTTGTACATTTCAAATTTTCCTTCTTTATTCTCTTTTACTTTCTGAAGAACTTTGAACAATCGTAGTGAAGGGAAATATAGTGTCTAAGCTGGAATTTGATTTGTCTATACTCTCCTTTATTCTTTTTTATCAGAAAGAAAGCTGTTGAGCTAAAATTAATATATAATGCAGATATTTTTTATGAGTATCAAGAAATCTCTCTCAAAGTGATAGTAAATAATCATTAAATAATTCCCTAAGAAATGCAGACACACACACACACTCACACACACACACATACACACATGACCAGTTGACTCAGTATGTAAGAATTATGGGTCACTTAAACCACCAAGTAATTTTACTTACAGGATTTAATTAATTAAATCATTCTTAGTTTATATTAGATTTTATAAAATTTTCAATTATGCATCATTTGTTTTTTATGCATCACATATTTTTTCAATAATTAGAACATTTTTTGATATGAGAACATAAAAGTCAACTGTGAGGACAAAATTTTCATTTACAGTAAGTCCTTGACTTAGGAACGAGTTCTGTTCCAGGAGAACGTTCTGAAGTCAGACTCCTTTGTAATCTAGCAAAGTAAGTCTTATGCAGTACGCCTGTGACTCTTACACAGTCCACCTGTGAAAGTTTGCAACTCAGATGCTCCTAAGTTAGAGACTTATTGTATAGGTATTCTTTTATTATTTTCTTTTCAATTTTTATTTTTTATTATCACATAGTGGCATTACACAAAGATTACATTCCTCTTGTGGAGTTGGAGTGTGTACTTAATACATCTTAATTCATTTCTTGTCCCCTCTATTTTTTCTCCCTACATCTCTTGCTCCCCTTCTATTTTGTGAAAGACCTACCTCCCTATTTCTTATTATCTACCTTTTATTTTGCTTCTTAACTATGAGTATTTTTAAGACACAATAAATACTGCCTTTTTTTAAATACTGCCTTTTGCTTTCTGTGGAAAAACAAATATATGGAAAGATAAATATTTAGTCATTTGGATATAATTTTAATATTAAATTCTCTCACATACACACAGGTCTTTTTTTTTATTTATAAGCAAAAAATATGTCCCACACTTGGTTGCAACATTTATAGATCTGCTGTGATTTTAATGAGTTTTGTCGCACATGGTATTGAACAAAATATTGGCAAAGAAACAGTTCCATGTGTACTATGAACCCCCAAATACTTCAGGTAATTATTAGAATGAAATAAAGCGAGATTTTAGTGAATCAAGCTATCCTATTTTAACTGTACTGATCATGTTTCACAGTTGTTACATGGACCTTTTTTGTGGATTCTATGTATTAACATACTTCCAAAGAAGAACAACCTCAAAGAGGAGTTAGTTTTTGTATTGTATTCGGTCCCTTTAAATGTAGCAATTCAAAATTAATTCTATCTCTGAATACTCAGGCAAATCTTGAGAATATTATTGAGCCAAAGTTTGGACTAGCAATATGCTTCACATGTAGATTTGATTTGATAATACTTTAAAAACAACAAAAATTGAAAATTCCATCAGCAACTCTGTGTGTGTGTGTGTCTGTGTATGTGTGTGCGTGTCTCTTTGTGTGTGAATGAGTGTTTATGGAATTTAATAAAATGATTCTTCACCCAATTCTTCACTTAATCAGGCCTTCTTAATACAAAGTAGTTTATATTCATTCATTGATTCATTTATTGACAAAATTAGAAATCACATGTGTTTGTGTTGAAATAAGATTTTAGTGGTACTTTTCTTCTAAATTTTGTTTTGTGTTGTTTTGCATCTTTTTTTTTCCTAAAAGAAAAGGGCTTCATTTATCTTTTCCTTTGATTAAATAGTGATTCTTAATATAAGTAACAGCTTTTCCAACATTTAGTTAATGAAACTATTGCAAGGGGGAACTATTTTCTTAACGTGCTGGAGTATTTATAACTATTTAAGATAATGTCAAATGCAACATATAATTTACAATGGAAAGTCTTTTGATATATATTTTACATCAGAAGTTTTTAAACATAATTGAGAAAATGAGAGAAAATCTAAATTTATATAACTGCAAAAACTGTTCAAGAAAATTCCTAAATTTGAGCACGTTTTCTGATATACAGTGTATCTATGTAAGTTGTCTTTGGGTATGTTTCCTCATTTTGTTCAAAATTTAGTCATGCAATCAATGAAACTATTTTTGTAAGCTTTCTCATAAGCAAGATGTTATTTAAGTGCCAGGATATGATACTGTCTTTAATACTTGCCAAAAGAGAGTCTTGACTATAAGTCTTCATCACTTCCTGAAGATTGGGAAAAGGAAAATAATATTAATTCTGTGTTGGAGACCAGGCTGCACAGAGCCGTGACTCCAGGAATTGTATGCCCAGCTGACTGAGGAAACTCGGTCAACTGAGGAAAAGGTGTCCTGTTCACAAGGACTCCTCTGTGTATTCTCAGAGTTACTGGTTTCTTGCAGGCTGTGTCGAAAATATTCCTCATTTACTAGAATCTACATGCTATACTTATATGTTTCTTGTTAAGTAGGAGCTTACATGTTGTTTTTGAACTTGCTGATATTTACAGATAGCTTAACATACTTACTCAGGAATTAATGGTCAGCCTACATGTTTTCCTGAGATTGTACTTACATCACATTGCTAATAAAATTACAGAGTAGCTGGGACTTGCTATCTGAGTTCCCTCTCAGCTCCTCAGATACCCCTGTATCCAAATTTCAACATGGACTCCGAGTCCTTCGATGCACCTCTCCCTCTGATCTTTCCCTCATTCACTCTGTGGCACTTCTTATCTTGAAACTTTATTTTCACTCATTTATTGCCTGCAAATGAACTGAAGAAGTGCTTACCCATGGTGATGCATTGTGCTTAAATTTGAATTAAGCATTCAAAATAGTTTATTTGAAAGTAATTTATCACAATGTACTGACCTCAGTAAGCTCAGAAAATTTAATAACAGGTGTCAGTTTTTTAGCAATAAGCAGTAAGAGTTTACAGCTTGAAATTATTCATTGATTCTTTTATTCAACCAAAATTAATTATACAACTACATACTGCACCAGGGAAGAAGACATTTCCCTTCTATTCAAAAACTAAAATCTCAGGTCAGAATTATATAAAGAAATATTATAGTACACTATATAGTATTTTATGTTAGTGCATGTCAAAGGAGCTACAGAAGTTTAAAAGCACACAAAGATACTATCTCAGTAAATAAATGTAGTTGGATAAGATTACTATACTAAGAAATAATATTACTCATAATAACTCTTGGCAATTAGCACAGAACATTGGTAGAGACAATTATATGGCGGATTGTACAAAATCCAGGGACAATGTATCTTTATATATATATATATATATATATATATATTTAAATTTTATACATAGAGTGTTTGTAGAAGCTTGGAATAGGCTGAAATTGAAAATGTTACTCAGAGACATATAGTTTATATTGTGATACTAATTTTTCCTAAATTGAGTATGTCTAAGCCAAAATTTTACTTAGTTATTTTGGAGGGGTTTTTGAGTATAAAGTTCGTGTAGAGTTTTAAATGTGATTTCAAATTCTCATCTCCATTATTTTTGAGTAACATTCTAAGTTGATTTTAAATTAGGTTGTGATAACTCTGATTGAATATGGAGGATATAGTAGAAGATACAAGCTTGAAGAATAGAAACTACTTACAATCTCCAGGACAATGCAGACAATAAATGCTTACTAAATAGAAAGGTTATCGCACTCTGATAGACCCTCAGCAAGAATGAAATTACTACTGAAAGGAAGCAGAAAGTTGTGCGAAAGATGCTTGGGAAATGACATCATCAGGTTGGGCTTGTCGAATAGATAACTCTGGGCCGGCGAGAAGAGCAGATGAGTAGAGGACGGTGCCTTGGTCATTTCCTGGAGCTCTGCAATGGTGGTGTGACTGAGAGTGTTCCTCGGCCTGTGTTCAAGGGTCCTGGGAAGCGAATGCTGACACATCGCTCCTCTTTATCTATGGATCCCACAGATTGTGATACATTTCGGCTGGAAAAGTGCCTACTGAAAAGCTAGGTGTGCTCGTTCCAGCCCTCTTACAGGCTTGTTTTTATACCCCTTCCAAGAGAATTTTCCCAAATCAATTTAATTCTTGCAAAAACGTTATAAGAAAAAGCAGTATCTTTTTGTCATCTGACAACTTAACCTGTATGACAGAAACTTTGAGTAGTTCCTGTTTGTGATCGCTTGATCTTTTTCTCACTTTAAAAATTTGATTAACTATTAGATTGTACAGTATTTTTCACATTTTTCTGAACATTTTCTCTTTGATTCATTTAAATGGGTATTTTCTCAGGTTCGCTGGTAAGTGGGAGGAAGAGAATCATCTAGAACGTGACGTTGGTGATGCTGGCAGAAGCCACAGAGACTGAGCTTGAAAAGAAATCTCCTTTAAGAGGTGGAATTGAACTGTGAGTTAGAGAACAAAGGAACAAAGAAGCTTTTCGTTGCGGTTTTATTTAATTTTGTTGTGTAGATTTTCACAGAATAAAGTAAATGTTTTACTCTGAACAAGCAGAAAGCGGAGGCAGATCTTTCATAATGCAGGACAATGACTTTTTCCCAGTGACTTCTGGAAATAGCGCTAGAGGGAAGAGGTGGTTTTATTGCCAGGTCTTTTGACTCCTTGTCAGTATTTTTCAATCTCTGATTGCATCACTGGACATCCTAAAGAGAAATACACTCCCAGTTATACATCTAATGCTCCAAGGGTGGCATGTCTGGCTGTTTCTCCAAAATTATAGGGTCATATGTTTCCCTCCTGACCAGGGGTATTTAGGACATTCTCTGTCTTACTTGTACCTCAGTTGACATAATATTTTTCTACAAGTTCATGTGTTGCATTTAAGAGAACTTAATTTGACTCTTGTAGACAAAAAGAAACATTTTCTTTCTGTGGTCATTCAGGATGAGATGGCAGCACCAGCGGTCTCAGTAACAGCACTTCAGGGAAATATTTCTAGGATCTGACACACTCAGCAGAGAAAAGGAAGATGAAAAACTGGCCTTTTCCTGAAAATGTGATAAAAGCAACCGCACACCAGAAGAAAACTTACAGTGAATGGGGTAGATCCACCTATGAGACCTGAAGGTCGACACATATTCAAGTGAAGATCAGAGAATGAGTTTCCCCAGAAGAGGAAGCAGGAGATCTGAAAAAGCTTCTCACGGAAAGGAAGTGGTCTGTTTAACAGAGCTTGACTCGGGTATCAGCTAATTCAGGATCTACACTGCACAGAGGGAAGCACTCTAGCCCAGTGCCGGCAAAGAGCAGGCACTTCCTGGCCCTTGGGCAAACACAGTGGGAGGCCACTTAAAATAGATATTCTCCCTTACTCGTGCAAAATAAATAGTATTGGTAAAGGGAACTTCTTGGCCTGGAAGAAAATTAGATTAAATATATGTGTGTGTGTGTGTGTGTGTGTGTGTGTGTGTGTGTGTGTGTGTGTGTGTATGCATATGTGTGTATTATATATGAGTATATATGTGTGTGTGTGTGTGTATGCTTTAAAGAACCAACAATGAAGCCTCATTTTAAAACAAAGATCAAGGAAAAGTTTCATGAATTTCACAATGATTAATGCTGAACATAGAACATAATAAGAGTAGAAGATCACTTTGAAAATCCAAATGATTGTTAATGCAAAGAAAAGTCAATATTCCTTTTATAAGGAGGTCAAAATTCTAGAGGTAGAATCTTAGGGAAACAAACATATACAAACAGATTGATATAAAACTGCATGTGTGACAGGAATATGTAATATTGGGCAAATAATCTGGATGTGAAGTTAGAAACTACTAAAACCTGTCAAAGTTCTGTATTTAAAAACTAGTGACAATTATAGTATCCTACCACATACTTAGTTTTCATCCTCAAATTAAAAAAAAACTCTAGTGCAAAACTGATTTATAAGTAAAACACTTTTTTCATAAAATTGCATTAATTAGTGTTCATATGTAAGAAAATATATAAAGACTTACTTGACTCAAACATAGCTTTTGTTAAATTATACATTTTGTTCCAACCAACTTATGTTTCATTGTATCAAGAAGATAATGTATTCTTTTAAAATTTTCACTTTTTTTATTTCCAAAGGTTTTGTTTTCCAGTTGAAGTTTTTGTAATATTTTGAACTCCACCTGAAAGTTATGGCCACAAAACTTGGAATGCATCTTATATCTTAACATTTTGGATTCTAGGTAATAAGGAACAAAACACTTGAGGAGAAATTCAGATTTTAAAGGTATGGAAATTCTGTTGTAACTATCAGTGATTAAATACTAGACTGTTTTATATAAAAAGTGGAGTTTTGGCTACAAGTCACATTAGAAAAATTTACTATAAAAATCATCAATTAAAAAGACATTAGTGATATGTCATAGGACTAAATGTAACAAAATGTAGTTTAATAGAAATAAATTTAGAACTGGACTTCTGTCCAGAAAAATCCATCTGTACAAGAGAGTATGTGAGAGACTTGTGTATATACATATAAATGCACTTGGAAGCTATCTGACTATGAAATAAATGTGAGCCAGCCATGCAATCTGGTTGCCAAAAATGATACAAGCTTAGACTTCATTATTAGTAATAATTGGTGTGGAGCAGTTGTTCCACTTTGTTCAATCTGTTGTCAGATGACAAATGAAACTGTGACCACTTTTACTGTATGACAGTTTAAGGGGCAAAAACAAACACTGATACATATCTCAGGGAAGCCATGAATGCTTTACATGCAACTGTAGCAATGACAAATGTGGAATGATTAAAGGGGACAGAAAACATTTACTATGAAGAGCAGAAAAATTATAAAGCAGCAAACAGGTCCATGTCTTAAATTTTAGAAGCTTGAAGCCCTTTATGGTGCCACATTTCTCACAGTTAACCCGCAATATGATAGTAATAAAACAGAAAAGATGTATGAAGAACTTTGAAAACACTGTTTCCAATTATGATTACTGTTTTTGACACATCAGTGATTTAAATTATTTCAGAAAATGTATTTTTTTCTATTGCAGATTTTATGTCCTTTTGAAAGTTCTTCCCATTTAATAGATGTCACCTCCAATGACTGAGGAAATAATTTCAAATACAAGTACATTTAGAACTTTAGAAGTCCATTTAGAAATAGAACTTTTAAAAGTTGATACTTTATGTTTAGTTTAATCTCATGTTTTTGAAACTACCCTGCCTTCTGCTCTAATGCTTTGAATTGGAAGCATGCTCGCACCTTAGAGCCATGTGCGTCAAGGATGTTCTCACTTTCATCAGATCTTTGCTCACATGTCTTACCTTGTGATCTTTCGGAGTATATCAGTATCCTAGAAATGTCACCCAGTAACCGCACGCTGCCTCTCCCCTCCCAGACTGTCTCTCCTACCATCATCGTCATCTGACATATTGCTGATTTCTTTTTTTTCTTCACACTGTAGTACAAAAACCATGAATGCTCATTTTTTGTTTACTAGAATTATACACCTAAAATATGTACTAGAATTTGGTAGTTACTCAACAGTGAATATAGAGTAACTTAATGGAGTAGTCCTCACATATTCATAATCTCATCAATATTCTATTATTTTTAGCCATCTAATTCTTAATCACATTACAATAGAGGAGATACATAAGGTTTTTCATTACATCATTATGCAAATAATTCTCATAGAGTTTGCATGACTTACAGAAGGTAATTTACCCTTAAATTAAAAACAAAAAGTCATCCTGGAATTGATTTTCGGTGTGTTTCAGAAAAAAGAAGTTTGTGTATGTGCATGTGCGGGCTTGCACATGGGAAAATTGTACACATATAGAGATTAGTCATAAAGAGACACAAAGTTGTTTTTAGATCAGTACATTTTCATTGCCAATACAGTATCACATGCCACTAATTTAGCAGTTGTATAATCTATAATAAAGAACAAGATCACGTACTTATTAAATTTTGCCTAATATTATTTGCCATTTACTTGGAAAAAGGGGAGAATGCCCAATAATTGATGTATTTCATTATAAATATTACAATACCACCCACAGATTTTTTCTTATGATAAAAATGTCTGTGTTATTTGTGAAAAATCATTGATCATCATATCCCTAAATAAAACATGTGGACCATGAAAGTAGAGTTTGTTCACATTCACTTAAGAGAGAAATAAAACATTCTAAATATAATACTCTTAAATAGAATACTAATTCTCCCCGGTTGTACAGAAAAAAGAGAGTTATTTCAGAAAATGATACAAAATTAATTACTTTAAAAGGGTGCCAAACAAAATAATGAAATCACAATGTCAAAAATGCAAATTTACTTCAAATTTATAAAACATGTTCCTTATTCCAATACCATGCTATTTTCTCTCTTTTTCTTTTGAAACTCAAATTTAATACTATTCAAACTACTTAGAACAGGATTTGTGAAACTATTCCAAGAGTAAAATTGTTTGACTTCCTCATATATCACTTGGATAACTAATAGATAATTGAAATCAATCCTCTACTAGAATATTTTAAAAATCACATCAATCTCTCATTCAAATTCTACAGTCGCCTCAATATTTCATAAATTCCACATTCCTAAATGTATTTGCTAATCCTTCCACACATTAATCCATCTGTGAGTACATTTCCAGCTGGTAACTTCCCACTTACACACTTGCCCACTCTTCTTACCGGTACCAAGTATTGTTTCTGTTTCTCAAACAAATGAAGTTTAAAATATTTATTTTATGCTCTTGATTTTTCTTTTTTTTATTTTTCAGAATATTTTTAAACCAAGATTTATTTTTCAGAAATTTTGTGCAAAGATTTTTTTCCCCTTAAATTCTCTGTTCCTCACTTCACTTAGTTTCGAGTTCAATGTTACTTCCTAAAACAGGTCTTTAATTTTTTTAAAATTGTTGGTATTTTCCTGTCCTTCCCACTCTGTACTGTTCCTAGTCTTCTTTCTGCTCAGTATGCCCTAAATAAAGTGTTATAAATGGAGTTGGCAACATTACTTCTGTGATAGAGCATGTGCCCAGCAGGCTTAAGTCCCAGGGTTCAATTCCTGTCATGCAGACACAAATTAAATAAATGAATAAAATTAAATGCTATTCTCTTCTGATCCATTGTTAGTCATTCGCTAAAATGTAAGGTTTTGAAGAAGGTCATACCAAAGCCCAGTTATTTAACGTATATTATATGGCTATTGGATCAGTGACTAAAACGGCAGGTTGGAAATCTTAGTGCTAGCTTCATACTTATCATGTCCAAATTACATCTGAAAAGTAACTTAATTTAAATAGGAGCTATTTAAAAATACCGGTTTTCGTTTAAAGTTATCATATTTGTCATGCTGATCTTTCTATTGTTCATGCAAAACTAACATGATCAATTCAAATATTTTAAGGAAGAACAAATCCACTAGGAAATAATAAAATGTGGTACTAGAAAAAGAAAAGGAGCAAGTATTATTTTAGGAATTCCAACAAAATATTCTCCATATAATCAGTATCGAGAGTTTCCTTCTTACTTTATTTGCTAGATTTTACAGGCAAGTGATATTATGACCATCTCTTGCTCAATTATAGCAAGCTAAGTTATACTAAAATGAAGAAATTCTGTCTGGAGAAGAAATTTTGGTGACATTTTACCTGCAACCTGTGACGATTTCTCTTGGGTGGTTGAACCAAGTTGCATTATCCATTCAGATAAAATCAACTATCAGAGTGTCAAATTTATATCGACTCTTAAAAAGTTTCAACTTATTCCTTTTGTGCTGTTACAAAATTCATTCACACTGAAGGTAAATTTATTATTTTGTAGTCTATCCTAAAAAATGTAATACAGTTAACTTCCTACAATTATTAAGCAAACCTGCCACATGCTGAAATATGTTTAAAAAGGAAAAAAAAAGCAATTTTAAAATAAAATGGAAGAATATAGATACAAACATGTATTATGAAATTATCAAAGACTGAAAGAAACTTCTATGATTTAATAAATTCTCATGAATATGTAACAAATATAAGATGGTTTAGGGGAAAAATACTCATTTTAAATTTTGTTTTAAAATTTATGTTCACAAGATTTTTTAGGAACTAGTCATGAAATGTAGATTATTTGCTTTAGTATATAGCAGTGTGATTATAAATTCAGGGTATAATCTAAGAAAATAATAATTCCTGGAGGAAAAACAACAAAAAAACACTTAATGTTAAATCCTGATGTTAATTTTTGGCTAAATAAGTGTTTTCTGAAATTAAAAGACTAATGTCTTAACATTTTTTGCAGAGAGTTACAGTGTTATTTCAACATTAAATTGAAATAAAAAATCACATTTGAATTTAAAGCAGGTCTTTGTTAAGGATTGTATTTAATATGCTGCAAGGAGTTTTTATTCAAACCCTCCTGACCCTTTTCATTGGAAATTTCTTTTACTATGGTCTCTTGTCATATGTAGGCTAGGAAATGTTCTGACTAGGTGGGTTGCATGCTGATGATATAATTGGAGAGTTTTAATTGCTAATAAAAAAGCCTTTATTAATCTCCTGTGATCTTTTAAAGCTATTAGAAACCTTGTTGGACAAAGAAGGCATTTCACATTTAACATACTGGTTCTTAACCATAAGCAAAGCACTTAAGACTTGACATACAAGAAGGCCTGTTTATTTTGAATAAGTGATTTATATGGCATATTTTTGAATAATTAATAATTTGATAGTTCTTTAAAATGATTTATATCCTATGATAATTAGTAATGGAATTTAAATCCATTTGCTGATTACCAAGCATTGTATGAAATCTTATTTGCATTCTGAGTTTTAGAATTTACAACCCCAAAAGAAGGATATGTGCTTATGTTCGGTGTGTGTGAAAGTATATGCGTGATCAGAGAACTTTAAAGATAAATTTAAATTGGAGAGTTCAGTTCTGAAAATTAAGGACACGGAATTTTATTACCTTTATTGTCTTATGCGAATTGATTTTTAAGGTTATAGCTGACTTGCCTTTAAAACAATTTTTTTTTCATTTTATTTTCTTCATTACTTAACCAAAATTTTTTTTAATTAACGAAGGTGAGTATCAAAAATTCAATCGTATCAATTCATTTTTATTAAAATAATCAAATCTTTCTCTACTTTCCAGAATATAATTTTAAAAATCATATTTTGCAGATACCTCCAAGAAAGCATCAGCATCCTACCATGTGCCATTTTGAGTTGCCTATCATATTGCACTTGCAGTAATATGAAGTTACTAAGTGAACCCAGATATTGAACCTGAAATTTTTGACAGGGTAAATACACAGCTGTCCTCTTACATCTGTGGCACTCGGGTTCAGAGAAGTATTCAGGCTATGGAAGCAACATGCAGTCGCGACAGAGCCGAAGTCCCACAGTACAAGGAGATGAGAGGTCTATTGATTTTTCAGTTAACAGTATTGCTGAAATGCCTATATCTTCTTTCTAGGTGGGAATTAATATCCTCTTCTGCTATGATCAATATTTTCTTTGGTCAGTAAGAGGCATTAATTCTTTTTAATAGTTAGGTGATAGTAAAATAACCTAGCATCTAAACAAACACTCTAACCTAAGGGGAAAAATATGATTATGATATAAACCTGCATAGATATAGATAATCTCTGCCAAACTTGAGATCTTATCAGAAATTTTAAAATCCTTATAAGCCCATACAATTTTCTGTCTTTTATCCACTTTTGGTTCTCTTAGTTCTTTAGTCACATTATTACCATAGAATATTTTGCTGCTTTAATAACAGTTTTGTTTCTCTCCTTTCTTTTTGCTAGACATGATCTTCCTAATTGAATTAATAAATTCATTTGTTTCAATAGTATCAGTTCAAATCCCACAGTCTATCGCACAGTGCGCACTCAATGAATTTGTTGAGTGAATTTTCAAAAGACTAAATGTTGCAGACATTTGCTAGTCATGTCTTTGGAGATTTGTGAGGAGGGATGCTGGGGATGGAACTCAGAGCCTTGAGCTTGCTAGGCAAGCATTCTATCATTGAGCTAAATCCCCAGCCCAAACTTTGGATGTTCAAACATGTCAGTTTACCATTACAGAAAGCAGAATGAAAATATTTGAGAGACATAGGATTTTAAAATACTGTAGTGAATTCATTTGAACATTGGATCACATATATAAAAAACTTAAATAATCCTGAATGGTTTTCTTTGTGATGTATTGCCAGAGAGAATATTTAAATCATCCACTGGTATGTTCTTATAGCAGGAAGATTTTAGTCCATGGCCCCTGTAACTAAACTAATTGCTGTTTGAAGGACCTCCTATGTTTATTCTGTCCATGGTACACTGTGGCAGATGCAGTTAGCACGTTTTCTCATGAAAGGGTACAATGAATGTAGTGCAGGATGGTATGTAGTGACGGGAGTCAATCTCCTTCCGAAGGTGGTATCTTCAATAAATTGTGAAGACTATGAGAGAGTTAGCCAGTGAATTTTATGGGGAAGGACTATGCCCCTAGAAAGAATCCTTAAGGCAAATTTTCTGGCATGATCAAGGAACAGAAAAAAGAAAGTTGGAGGATCACAGGACAGGTGTTAAGAGGAAGGTTTTTAATCATGAACATTATAAACACTGGGTATAGTAGGGCGAGTCAATTCAATAAGGACTTTTGAGTAAAGAAGTTGTATAGCCTTTATTAGAAGATCTTTTAAAATGCATTCTTTTTTTTTAATTCATTGTTTTAAAGAGGGCAGTACTAAATGTAGGAAGTCCCATTTGGCACATATTCTCATAATCCAGAGTAAAGTAGATGGATATTTGAGCCCAGGGGCAATGGAGAAGATGTAAATTGGCCGTGTTCTAGACATAGAACACATATAGTAAACACATATAATAAAATTAACAGAATTTCCGGGCAGATAAAGTATGGAAGTTCAGAGAAGCAGCTATTTTGAATAGGGTTTAAACTCTCAGACTCGATCAACTGAAAGAAAAAGGTTATATATGTCAGTTTACGGGAAGACTTTGAGAATAAGAGTTTATTTGGGAGGAGAGAAGGGTAAGACTAAAAATTTGATTTGACATCAGTTTAATGTTAGATATATGCAGATGATATTTTTCCTGTTTGCAAAAATAACATATATTAAACAGAAAAAATAATAAACAGAAGGAAATAAGATTCTCTATATTTAAATCAACCAGTGATTACAATGGACAGTATACTGTGAGTGAAAAAAGTTGTGTGCTTTGTGTACCACCTATAGAATTGCAGATTTAAAAGTATATCATGTTGGAAGAGTTATATAAATAAAATGGTGAATTAAAAATTCCTAGCATCCATTCCCCTACACAGACACTGCAAGAGCAACTATATGGACCAAAATACCTTTATAATAACTCTAGAAAAGGGTGAAGAGGCTACAGTACCAGAGGCAAGTTCAAGACTGAGGAAAGTCACATTGAAATGGGTTAAAAAAAAAAGATCTTTTATCTTCATGTATGATTTTCTCATTCCAAGGCATCTTTGCCCAGATTAGCTCATGGCAGCTCTCTCAGGGAAAGAGAAGAGTGAAATGTACATCTAGTTCCAACTTTTAGAAAGTCTGCCAAGGTAATAGTGTCCATCTTCACTGATTCAGAGTGCCAACAAAATCCAAGTAGTGTGCATGTCTGAGGGATGTTAAAACAAGGGACATAGGAGTAGGAAAACCTACAGTACTACAGACGGAAGCCATTAAAGCTCAGTGTGGTCATGAGATAGTCTAAAACTCATGGTCACACAGGAGTGAAAGAAAAGAGTGGAGAACGCATCCAACATTCTGGCTTTATGGAGAGTTGCCCAAAGAACTGATATCTACCTAGTATGGATGCTGGCAGGGATCTACATTACTTTGAAAGCCTAAGTGCTGCTGAAAAAAAAGAAAGAAAGATAATTTGCTACTGTGGTACCCACTGTAGTCCTTCAGACAGAACAAGAAAAGCTGCAGGCAATGATTTGAGTCAGTCCAAGAGACAGGGCATGAGAACTACAGCTGGGTCCCTTCAAGCACTTTGGAGTTTGCATCCTGCCACAAGCTTGTTCTTTGTGCTAGCAATGAAACTACCAGATTTATGCTTATCCGTCTGGGTTTCTGTCTTGTTTTAATTGAGTTCCTTTCTATTTTCCTATTTCTCAATTTAGAATGTGAGGTTTACCCTGTGCCATTTTATGATGGGAGAATTTAACTTTTTAATAGGAGTTCACAGCTAAGGTTTTGCCTTGAGTCTCAGTGTATACTTTGGACTTGGGCTTGTCAGCAAATATTAAGGTTTTGGTGACTCTTAGAGATGGGTTGAATGGTTCTAGCACAATGATGTGGACATTAGTCTTTTGGGTGCCATGGCACAA
>PVJO010020310.1:0-32347 GCA_004026905.1 Hystrix cristata
TAAAATGGTATGTAGTAAGTTTTGAAATTGAACTTTGGTGCTATGCAGTTGTTTAATACAAAATTTTGTTACGGTGGAAAATTTCCTTTATTATATTCAGTATGGTGGTCACTAGGTATGCATTACTGTTGAGCCTTTAGGATGAGGTAAATGTAACTGGGAAATTGAATTTTTCATTTCATTTCATTTTAATTAATTTACATTTAAATAGCCTTACTATTTTCATATTTTTGTTGTTATGCTCATTATAATTAAGTGTCCCTTTTCTTCTACTCTTCCTCTTTCTAAAGGACACCTAATGCCTTATGCATTCTCTGACATTGAGCATGTTCATATTCATTCTCTCTTTCTGTCTTCCCTCTTCTCTCTCTCTCTCTCTCTCATCTCTCCTCTGTCTCCTACCCCTCTCTCTCCTACCTCTTTCTGTAATGGAGATGGAACCCACAGACTTTACACTGGGCTACATTGCCAAATCTTTTTTTGTTTTTAAGACAGGGTCTTGGTAAGTCACTAAATTGTTCATATTGAGCTCAAACTTTTGGTCCTTCTGCTTCAGCCTCCCAGAATGCTAGGATAATAGGCATGCATCAACACCCACAGCTTGCTTGCTCTCCCGTCCCAAGATCTTTAGCATTGATACCATTAGTGCATTCTTTATTTTTTCTAATACATACTAACTGAATACTTAGTAAATACAAATTATAGTAATAGGCTCTACAAGGGATTTAGAGATGTCTTACCCTTTTAAAATTGAGTTATACCGGACTGAGAGGTGCAGAGTTTCATGTGTGATCGCTACTTCTATAGAATCACAGCCGTATTAACTTTGCTCAATGGTTTCAACCTTAACTACATTAAATTTAAAAAGACTAGGGAAGATTTCTTGGTCTACAGTAAACTGAAGAATTTAAGTCTGTACAATGCAAATTTTGTTCTGTTGAAAGAGTAAATTAAATATGAGTTCTCAGTTCTTATCCTGTTGAATGTGGATCCCTTTGGCATTTACACTCAGCACACTATTAAAATAACTTCATGCTGCTGAGGTACTCGAGTGACAGTTTGACAGTTCCAAATCCTGATTGGACTTGCACATCTCTTGTACAACTAGGCTTGAAGCTCTCTTTTGCATATTTACAAGCTGGGAACATGGTGAACTTACAGCAGGCATCTAATATTTAATTGCACTTGGGGAACATGAGTCCTTCCTTTCTCAGGTATTTCATGAAATACTTCCATTTGACTTTACTAATTTACCTGTCAAGTTTGAATTTGGGTGAGCATTATAATGAAATCTAAAATGAAATGGATAATCAGAAGGAAATTTAGGTGGGTAATTAAATAGAAGTTGAAAAAAGTATGTATCAAATTGGAACACCAAGTGTTTGTTTTAAACTGAAAAACTTCAATTTAAAGAACATTTGCAGTGTTTTTGTCAACTTCCATCCCTGAAATTGGTCCCAAGAGTGAAATGAGTGGGTTGTCTAATACACTGTCTGTCCATGTGACAGGCTAGGAGCACAATGGCAAAGCAAAAAGCAAAAACTTTACAAGATAGTGAAATTTATGAAGAGTCCCTTTGGATCCAGTGATAAGGATTCCATTGCTGAGAGGCTTTGTCTTTGCACACTTGGTTTTCCTTTAAAACCCACAAGCTTTGGACTCTCTGTATGACAATGGAAAGAAGAAAATACTGGCTGCGTTATATGTGAATTTGGTTTTGTGGAGGTTTTTTCCTATAGATTTTATACAGTAAATCATCCAACCTTTGAGGGAATTAATGTTTGCTCATACATTCCCAGATGCCTGGTAAATGATCAGTAAACATTGGTAGAAGAACTGGATGCTAAGTTTGTGTTAGAGCTACTGCTGCTGGCACCTAAAATAATCCTCTGTGTGTTCTTCATTATGTGGTTCGGCTGTCAAAGCTTTAGATTATTTCATCAGTGATGATGAGGATGAAGTGCAATAATCAAGGCTCTCTGGGTTCACAAAGACTCATTTCTTATTTGACTTTGATTATTGATGAACAGTATTCCGTGTGCGGCCAAGCTCTTTGATGATGATGTTATAAAAGAAAGTAAATTAATGAAAATTGTTCAGTGCCCTTTTGCTTTATCTGAGAAAAAAGCTTTTCAAGGAGTCTAGTTCTTGGTTTGGTGTTTGAAACAGTGGAGACTGAAGAGTCACGCCTGACTTTGTAGCTTGTGATTATAATGCGTACCTCCCAAATTTATAAGATGCGAGGGAGAGGGATCCTAGGAAATTTCCTTTGAAGCAGAGTGGTGCTATTCATGTCCTTGTGGTCAAACAACAGCCTGCAAACTTGTCTTGACAGCGTGCCAGGATCCCATTTATATAGCCATCTCTCCAGCACATGATAAAAATAACAGATTTTGTAGCTGCCCGAAGCCTTTTCCTAAGGGAGAAATACAAACGATAGCAAAAGAAGCACTTAGCATTTTCTGGGGGTGCACGCTTGGAGGAAGAGGAACCGAGAAGGTAATATATATCACCAAAATATATGGGATGTTTACGATTGCAGACCAACTGATAGAGGTGGGTCAGGGGATATTTGTATCATTCAAAACCTTTTTCAACAGGTGCAGTTTTGGTGTCGTGTGTCTGGGCACTCAGTCCTCTCAGTGTTCACGAGAACTCTAAATGGAAGTTTGCAAAAGCAAGGTGAGCTCATCGGAGTCTCTGAATCTCAGTGGAGGAAGACGAAGATCAGTCTGTACATGAAAGCTGAAGAATCCACTCTGCCTTTTCAGGTAAGCACTTAAGAAATTAATGCAGCTCAGCAGAAGATATTTAATGATGATCCTTTCAGGCAACAAAATAACACCTATCTCATGAATTTGATATTAGCCGAAGCAAACACATGCATGATCATAGATGAATAGAGAGGTTATTTTGTTTCCAGCACAGAATTTAGGTCTGAAGAGTAGCAAAAGTAGAAAAAAACACTAAATACGATGCAGGGAGAATAATACTTTGAACTTTGTTCTTTTTTTTCCTAGATAGAGATGATAGATTATGTCAGACAGTGAAAAAAGAAATCTGATTTAAACTATATTTAGATTTTAATCCTGTTGCTTTATTTTCTGCTGCTCTTTAACATTGACAATTTCTTTTATCAACTTTTGATGTGATTGCCTTAGTTAATAAGGCAAGAAGGCAACAGTAGCTTATTAAATGCGTGCTCCAGTTTTTTACTCTCCTCTCAGGACTCAGATGATGTTTGGACAGAGACATTTTAGAAACTAGATTGAATGGGGAATATACTGGAAGACATACTAATTTTGGAATCAGGGGCTCTGAGTTCCAATCCCTGTACATGTCATTGGTCTGAGTGACTGTGCAGATATTATATTTGAGCTTCCTATTCCTAATCTGTGAAAATTGCGATGAGGATAAAGGCAGTACTTAAGAGGATTCTGGGAATTAAAGAGAATGTAGTTAAAATGATGGCTGTCCACATGGGCTCTGGAGCCTGGGGTTTAAACACAACAGGGAAGTTGCTTAAACCTGTCAATCTGCCTCTTCCAAATTTATCTTTTTTATGGCAGAGTGGTACTCCATTGTTATTAAAACCCCACATCTTCTTTAGCCATTCATTTGTTGCTGGGCCTTTGGGTTGTTTCCAAGACTTAGCTATTACAAATTGTGTTGCTATAAAAATGGTTGTGCATATATTACTGTGGTACAATGTTTTTAATTCTTCTGGGAAGGTACTAAGAAGAGGAATAGCTGGGTCAAATGGAACCTTTTTCTCTATTATGTGAACCAGGAACATAATTGTTGGCCTTGGGTCCCTGATAAATAACACACCTCATTTAGCCTTCACTTTTGAACGTGTTGAGATAATTGTAGAAGTCACATAGATAAGAAAAAAATTATTTTGGAGCAGATGACACGATAATCTCTTGTTATATATTTGGGATAATACTTGACCTCAGAATAAATAGATTTACCCAAAGAACATACGATTCTGCTAAAGAAATATAGGAACATGGAAATCACATTTAATAGGATTAACCCATTGATGAGGTTAGTGCCCCACAATCCAGTCACTCTCCCAAAGTCCCACCTGTGAACACATGAATCTTTTGGGGGTCATATTTTCATCTAAACCAGTAGTGGTGAACCTATGACATATGTACCACAGCAGGCTGTTAGTTGTTGAAAGCTCTAAAAGGTTTGCCATCACTGACCTAAACGATGAAAGTCCTGCTGAGAAATGGCTGTAGTAAATGTTTGTTTTAGAAACTACAGATGAATAGAATGTACTCCATGTTTCGTCACCAAAATTTACCATTATAGGTCTACAAGCTTGTGTCAGCAATTTAGAAAATTTAATTTGCAAAACAGTAAGCTTTTTGCAATTGAATTGAGTTTCAAAACCCATTGATTCAAACTTAGCTGAATCACTGTGGTCTCCAAGTTTATTTAGAGATGGGTTTGATTTTACATGTATTGCCCCCCGCGAGGGTATTGTGTAATAAACACTACTAGTGTTACATGACATTGTCAGTTCTGAACTATACAAATCTCAAAACCTATCTGGCCCAAACACTTTAGATGAAGAATCACAGGCTTGTATTAACATTCCTGTGCATATCAATCCATATTTAAAATATGGATTGATATGCACAGGAATGTAAATGTGTGTGTGTGTGTGTGTGTATACACACACATGTACACAGATGTATACACGTGGTACTGTTAAACACATTAATAAGAGATACTTGTTAAACATTTCAAACTAGTAGTAAAAACAAAGAAACAAATATAAATGTATTCACCTCTCAGGATTAACTGTCAACATTTTATTTCCTGTTAGTATTGATGTTTATTTGCTTATCAAGATGAGCTTTGGTCTTTTTTTTTTCTCTTCCCATCCCATTTCTGTTGCTCTGCAAGGCAAACAAATATTAATGTACTATTTTAATCTGATTTCTCTAAGTGTGCTTTGAAAAGCATGGAAATATGCATGAGGATTCTAGCTAACTGCAGATCTACACATTCTTTTAACAACAAATGAAAAAGATACTCAATAAATTTTCATCTCTGGTACGCCCCCCAAAGTCTCATCTATGGTTTAAATTTTCAAATACCTATCTAACATAGATTTTTTTGAGAAACAGGCTAAGATTTTGGTACTTCAAGTTTAGTGCCACTTCATGTTACATCATTTAAGAGTGACCTTAGACACTGCTTAGCTATCAGTTTAGTGTAACTAATCTCTGAACATATTTATACAGTGTAATCCAATCCAATCCAAATATTAGAAGGTAGAATGACACTGGACTCTGTGACCTCTTTGTTCTCTGTTAGCCATGAAATTTGGATTCAGCATGGTCCTTTTAATGCTGATTTTAGGCCGTAACACAGTACAAATTGCTTTGAGTTTCTCCGGAAATAAGCACACCTAGATGGTAGGATGTTCATTCTCCCTGCTGGCAAAGGATTTGGCTTACAGTTTATTGTCTAAAATCATTCCATTTCCATATTCTTTTTATTACTTGGATGAGTTTCACTGGAAAAATTTGAGCCAAATAGTAGTTTTCTGTCCAATCTCTTTTAGTTTGGTCTGTCCATTCGCAGTGTTCAGATTTTCACACAAATATATTCAAATTTTGATTTTTCTTTTTCCCTAGCTGGTTCTCTCAGTCTTTTTTTCCCCCCACTCAGTTTTGATATCAAAAGGGATGTGTTTTCTGAATACTGTCCATTGATTTCAAGTTTTGTTCTACTTTTTACAAATTACTATTCAAACAGAGTAGTTTTATATTTCATATTTCATCTTGAAATGACTCTTACGAAATTTTCCACAATGATCAATACTATGATCACTCCTTATCAGAGTCAATGGTATAAATTTATAACAATTTTTTGGCATTATTTGAAGATTTAGTGAATGGTGAGATTTATAATGCAAAAGTAAAAGCTGATCTAGTCTATGCAAAGTTGCTATGTCCTCAGTCTCCTTAATTTAGGACTTTGTTAAATTTTGTTTTGCTAGGTAGCTCTGTTATACAGCATTTGTTGAAAATCAGATATCTCTGTATTTCATTATGGTGATACAGTGCAGCATAATTAGTATAATCATTAATGACTCAAGGTACATATTTTTCTTATTATATGTTACATTTTACATCTAGACCATACCCCGCAAAGTCTCATGTGTTCAGAGCTGGGACTTTTGGAAGATGACTGTATTTTGGGGGCACTATGCTCGTTGGTGTGTTGATCCATTGATGAATTTAGACCTGAACGTGCTGTTAGGAGGTGCATCCTGGTCAGAAGGGCTTGGTCTTTGGGAGCATGGTGCAGAAGAGTCTCTCTTCCTCCTTGGCTCTTCCCTTTGCTCTCTCTTCTTCCTGATGGCTGTGAATTGAGTACCTTTTCCTTCATCATGCCCCTCTCCCTATTTCTGCTTGGCACACTCTGACCATGGACTGAAACTGTGAGCTGAAATAAACATCTCTTCCTTTAAGTTGTGGGTGACAGGTGTTTGGGCCCCATGATGGGAAAGTGACCAAAACACTATATATATGGCTTCCACCTGATTCCATTTTCTAAACTTCTGTTTCTTTCACTTTGAAAATGAGGATGGGCCTTGCCCTACCCACCAGCAACCTTGTCCCTGGTTCCAGACCTGCCCCTGCACCTCAGGTCAGTGAGCACCTGTGCCCTGGACAGGTGCAGGCCTCGCCCTGCCCCCCAGTGACCTTGTTGTGGGTCCAGGGCCTGCCTGTGCACTGGCAGGGTAAAAATCCAATAAAGTAGGAAAGATCAAGGATTGAAGACACTGTGTACTTTGTCTTCATGTGGACTTTTCTTTTTCTTTTTCTTTTTCCTTCTCTTTTCCAAGTCACCAATACCAAGTAGAGCTAGTCATACCTATGTCACTGAGGAAAGTCCTGGAGACATAAAGGACACAAGAACCAAGAAGAGCATATACCTAGAAGACACTGTAAGAACAGACTTTTCCTAGAAAAGCATAGCTACTTGTCTTAACATACCTTCCCACAAGCAAAATGTAAAATCAACACAGATGTCTTTGGGTTTTTGTAAATAATTTTAACTCAAATAAAATTGCTACTTTCAATACAAAAAAAGGGGGGGAATATATATGTACAAAGAAAATGACAAGACACAGAAGTAAAACACAATGCCAGATCCTTTGCCCATCCAGAACAGATCCAGAGGACAATGAAATAGAGGAAATCAGAAGACACCCAACCAAACTTTCAGAAATGATAGCAGCAGAAGTTAAAAAACAGATAGGCAAGGCTATAGGGAACATCAGACTAGAAATAATTGCCCAAGTTAAAAAAGAGATGACAATCATAATGAAAGACCTGCTTAGTGAATTCAGAATAGACAAGATAAAAAAAAAAAAAGAGGAGCTTAGAAAAATGATGGAAACCTTGAACATCCAACTCACTAAAGAAATGGAAGCCATCAAACTGATCCAAACAGATATCCGAGAAATCAAAAACTCTCTTGGAAGTATATACAGTAGATTGATTGAAAGCAAAGATAGAATCTCAGACCTAGAAGATAGGTCTGTAATTAGTGACAATGAAGAGAAAAAACCTCTTAAAAATAGCTAGAGACTGTGAAAAATCACTACAACAGCTGTGAGATGATGCAAAGAAGAACAATATAAGAGGGATTGGAATGAATAAAAAAGCAGGAGTCCATGCAGTGCAAAGGATCTAAAAAGATTATTTACAGAAGTAATGACAGAAAACTTCCCAAACATGAGAAGAGAACTTGACGTACACATAATTGAGGCATATGGAACCCCAGTTACCCATGACCAAAATAAATCTACACCAAGACATATAATAATCAAGATTCCAGAAATTCAACAAAAGAACAGAATATTGAAAATTATTAGAGAAAAACAACAAATCTCCTGTAAAGGAAAACCCATCAGAATCACAGCAGAGTTCTCAACACAAACTCTTAAGTCAAGGAGAGCCTGGAGCAAAATATTTCAAGCCTTAAAAGAATACAATCTCCAACCCAGATCGATGTACCTGGCCAAATTATCTTTCAAATTCAGAGATGAAATAAGATACTTCGACACAGAAGAACTGAAGAAATTGATGACCTCCACACCACCTTTACAAAATATTCTGAAGGATATCCTAGAAAAGTAAAAAGGAAACTACAATTACGAGGACACTAATAAAAAGAATCCACCAGGCAAGACAAGCAGTTAAACTGAGGTGAAACACAGATCCAACAACAGAAAAAATCTATGGCAAAGATAAGTCACCATCAATGTAAATGGTCTCAACTCACCAATCAAAAGAAACATACTAGTAGAATGGATCAAGAAACAAGATTCATCAATAGAAACAAGATCCATCAATATGCTGCATACAAGAGACACATTTAACCCAAAAAGAAATTCATAGACTGAAAATCAAAGGATGGAAAACAGTATTTCAAGCAACAGGAACCCAGAAAAAAGCAGGAGTAGCTATCCTAATCTCAGACAAGGTGAACCTCAAACCAAGACTGATCAAGAGGGACCAAGAAGGTCATTATATACTTTTTAAGGGAAAATTCCAAGAAGAAGAAATAGCAGCCATTGATATTTATGCTTTAAATGTCGGTGCACGTAACTACGTAAGACAAATATTAAGGAACATGAAAGATCAAATAAACACAATTATAATGGGAGACTTCGAATACCCCACTATCACAAATAGACAGATCAATTAGACAAAAAATTAACAAAGAAATACCAGAACTGAATCAAATCTATGAACAAATGGCCTTAGCGCAGATATCTACAGAGTGTTCCACCCCACAACAGCAGGATACACATTCTTCTCAGCTGCACATGGGACATTCTCCAAAATAGACCACATACTAGCTCATAAAGCATGTTTAAGTAAATGTAAGGGATTTGAAATTATCCCATTCATACTATTGGACCATAGTGCCCTGAAACTGGAGTTCATTGGTAACAGAAACCAAAAAAACCACATAAACATATGGAAACTAAATAACATCCTTCTGAACAACAGCTGGGTCACAGAAGACATTAAAGAAGAAATTAAGCAATTTATACAGTTAAATGATAATGCCAATACGACATACCAGAACCTATGGGATACAGTGAAAGCAGTGTTATGACGCAAATTCATCGCATTGAACTCCCACATCAGGAAGACAGAATGAGCTCAAATAAACAACTTAATGTTGAACCTCAGATTTCTAGGAAAAGCACAAATCAAACCCAAAGCTCATATGAGAGAGGAAATTATTAAGATTAAAACTGAAATTAATGCAATTGAGACTAAGAAAATAATACAAAGAATCAATGAATCAAAGAGTTGGTTCTTTGAAAGATTAAATAAAATAGACAAATCCCTAGCCACTCTCATCAAAAAAAGGAAAGAAAAGACCTAAATCCATGCAATAAAAAATGAAAGGGATGAAGTCACAACTGACCCAGTGGAAATCCAAAGGATCATCAGCACCTATTTCAAGAACCTATGCTCAAACAAGATGGAAAACACTGAAGAAATGGACGGATTGTTAGAAACATACCAATTACCAAAACTGAATCAAGAAGAGATAAAAATACTAAATAACCCAATACCAGCCATTGAAATTGAAGGAGTAATTAAAAACCTACCAACAAAGAAAAGCCTGGGTGGGTCCTAATGGTTTCACAGCTGAATTCTACAAGAAATTCAGAGACGATCTAATACCACTACTCCTCAAACTTATTAAAGAAATTGAAAAGGAAGCAGTACTTCCAAAATCATTCCTGGAAGCAAGCATTACCCTGATACCAAAACCAGAGAAGGATCCAACCAAAAAAGAGAACTACAGGCCAATTTCCCTAATGAACATAGGTGTAAAAATTCTCAATGAGATACTGGCTAATAGAATGCAATTAATTATCAAGAAGATTATACACTATGACCAAGTAGGATTCATCCCAGTGATGCAGGGATGGTTCGAAAACATGCAAATCAATAATTGTAACACACTATATCAACGGAATCAAATACAAAAATTACATGATCATCTGCGTCAATACAGAAAAAACACTTGACAAGATCCAATACCCATTCATGATAAAAACTCTACAGAAATTAGGAATAGATGGTGTATATATCAATCTGACAAAAGCCATCTATGACAAACGAACAGCCAGTATCATACTAAATGGCCAGAAATTGGAAGTTTTCACACTAATGTGAAACAGGACAAGGATGTCCCCATCACTGCTGCTATTCAATATAATTCTAGAAACATTAGCCAGAGCAATTAGGGAAGAGAAATAAATAAATGGAATTAAGATAGGAAAGAAAGAAGCTAAACTATTATTTGCAGATGACGTGATACTCTATGTAGAAGACCCAAAAAATTCCACCAAAAAACTTCTAGATTTAATAAGTAAATTCAGTTACATAGCTGGATACAAAGTCAGCACCCAGAAGTCAGTAGCACTCCTATATACGTATAACAAGCTCACTGAGAAAGCAATAAGAGAAGATACACCTTTCACAATTGCATCAAAAAAAAAAAGAAAAAAAAAAAGAAAGACCTAGGAATCTAACAAGGCAAGTAAAAGATCTTTACATTGAAACCTACAGCACTCTAAAAAAGAAAATTGAAAGAGATATCAGAAAATGGAAAGATATCCTGTGTTCTTGGATAGGAAGAACCAACATAGTGAACATGGCCATACTTCCTAAATTACTATACAGATTCATTGTAATTCCAATCAAAATGCCATTAACATTCTTCACAGAATTAAAAAAAAAGCAATCATGAAATTCATCTGGAACCAGAAGAGACCAAGAATAGCAAATACAATCCTGGGCAATAGGAGCAAGGCAGGGAGCATCACAATCCCTGACCTGAAACTATGCTATAAAGCTACTGTGATAAAAACAGCATGGTACTGGCATGAAGACAGACCTGAGGACCAATGGAACAGATTAGAAAATGCAGAAAGAGCTCCAAAAACACTCAAAAACCTCCTCTTTGAGAAAGGAGCCAAAAACACTCACTGGAAGAAAGATAGACTCTTTAACAAATGGTGTTGGAAAAACTAGCTTGCCACATGCCGAAAACTAAAACCAGATATATGTCCCTCACCATGTACTAAACAAAAATCGAAGTGGGTCAAAGATCTAAACATTAAAATAGAAACACTAAATCTACTGAAGAATAGACTAGGAAGAACTCTCAAAGACATAGGCGTAGGAGAAAAATTTATGAACAGAATCCAGACTACACAGGAAACATACAAAGAATCAGTGCTTGGGACCACATGCTATTAAAAGGCTTTTGCACAGCAAAAGAAATCACCAATAGAGCAGGGTGAAAACCCACAGACTGGGGAAAAAACTCTTTGCCAGCTCTTCCCTTCAAGACAAGGGATAAACATATAGAATATATAAAGAAATAAAAAAAATCAACCTCCCCAAATTTAAAGACCCTATCCAAAAATGGCATCTGAAATGAATGAACATTTCTCAGATGAAGAAATACAAATGGCAAATAATTATATGAAAAAGTGTTCAACATCACTGGTCGTTTGAGAGATGTAAATCAAAACAACGCTAAGATTCCATCTCCAGAAAGAACAACTATTATTATGAAATCAATCAACAAAAAGTGCTGGCGGAAAAAAAAAAGAAAAAAGAAAAAACAGTGCTGGCGGGGATGTGGGGAAAAAGGAACCCTCCTCCACTGTTGGTGGGGATGTAGACTGATCCAACCACTGTGGAAATCAGTGTGGAGATTCCTCAGAAAACTAGAACTAGAGGCTCCATTTGACCCAGCTATTCCTCTGCTTAGTATCTTCCCAGGACAATTAAAAACATCATGCCCCAGTGATACATGCACAACCATGTTCATAGCAACACAATTTGTAATAGCTAAGTCTTGGAAACAACCTAAATGCCCGACAACTAATGAATGGCTGAAGATGTGGTTTTTCTACACAATGGAGTACTACTCTGCCATAAGAAAGGACAAACTAGAGACATTTGCAGCTAAATGAATGTACCTTGAGAACATACTCTTAAGTGAAACAAATCAGACACTCATGAGTACACATTGAATTGTTTCTCTGATATGAGAAACCATAAATGTAAATAAGGACAAAGACATGTAATAGATATTAGGTTAAAGAAAGATGATATTCAAAATAGAGGAGAACTAGAAAAGGACAAGGGGGAAAAGAAGGAAGGGGAAAAGGAAAAAAAGGGAAAAGGGGAAAAATGAAAAAATGTAAATAAACCTCTCTAGAGAGGGAACCATGGGGGAATGGAAAGGAGGGGTGAGGAAGAGGGTGGGAAACCAAGATACATCATGTATAGGTACAAAATAACCATGATCATTGTGATCATTATGTATACATTTTACCAATACATGTTCTTGGTTAAAAAAAAATAAAAAGAAAAAAGAAAAAAACATAAAATGAGGGTGAGAATAGTACCACCTCCACAATATCAAAAAAAAAAAAAAAGAATGTGCCTTGCCTTTAGTAAGTGCTAAATAAAGGTTGCCTGTTGCCTTATTGACACCATCATCATTCTTCGCAATTGTCTATATTCCAATTTGTCTTACCTCCTTCTCATCATATTTCTATTTTCTCTTAGATTCATATTGATTATTTTGTTCTTTTTCTATGACAAGTATCTAAGCTAGTTCCGTATTTTTCTGAAAAAGTTTCTCCGTTTTGTAGATATAGAAAGTAATCACTTGATTGTGAGCATCATTTAGGAGTTGTTTATGAAAGCAAGAAATTATTTTGCTCTTTTCGAGAGTAAGTGAATAAAACAAAATCATTAAGATCACAACTAATAGTTTCAGGGGAAAGACATGTACACTTAATTTAAATTTTAAATTATCAAACTTCATTAAGAATCTTTTAAAAGGAAGGTTTTACTTTTCTTTCACGAATGGTTGAAACATCTCTTCTAAACTGTTCTTTCTTTCTTATTATTCACTGATACTAGTTCCCAAAGAAAACTGCCCTGGAGTGCCACTCAGAAGCCTGGCATGCTCAAACAAAAAATAGCAAGCTTAGAGGACTTTGAATTATAAGACGATCATTATTTACAGTTATACATTTTTTAAGAGAGAATAAATGCATTTTTCTTTTTAACCCATTTATGCCAAAGATTGCAGTTTTTTGAATTTTTGCATGAAATTCATATATTTTACCTAGAAAAGTTCAAGGAATAAGAATTTGAAGGGAAAAAATTTTATTGTGCTCTTCTGTTTTGGACATTCCAAAAATGGAGCACTAGACATTAAAGGTTAAATAGGAGTGATGTTAATTATTGGTAGAATTATGACCTTTTACTTTATGGTCTTGTATTTCACTATATAGAAGTAAGCAACAAGATGTATAGGTAACCTACTATCATTTCTATTTGTCTTTTGAAGTTATGTTTGAAATTACATTTTAATATGAATAAAACGACCTAGGGCTTTCCTTTAGGCAGCATGAAGTAACATTTTAGAGATTGAGCTCTTGTTTGCACGTCACCTCCTTCCAGGGCCCACAACTTCCATTCTTAAGAGTATGGACCTCTCTAGAGACCACAGGAAATGCCTCCAAAGATTTATTTTTCTCCAGCTTTTTGTGAGTAGCACAGACCTTCAAATATGGTGGTACAAGCTTGCCTATGTCCTGAGATTGAAAAGCCACTGTATATTGTCTTCCATGAAGGACACTGTAAATAATGACTAAAAGGAAAAAAAAAAGATTAAACTTGTCCAGAATGAGTTATGGTTACTTTTACTTAATGGTATTAAGCATAATATATTTCCAGATTTCAATCTTGTATATATTTCATCTGAACTGTTCCTTCAAACCTCTGTTACTATGTATTTTCTGCCTCTTGTATAAAGGGCTTATTTCTTAGTTGGTTACAGTTCTGTAGAAACTGTCTCTAGTCAGAATTGTAGCAATCACTGATATTTTTACATTGCATTATAAAACATCAAGAATCACACACATGCAGAAAAACAAACAAAATCAAAAAACCAGTCCCTCCTGACCACCCTCATCTTCCATCATAGCCTGTATGGTATTTATAGATATTGGCTTAGTTTTGCTTCCTTTTCATTTTCAATTTATTGAATATGTGTGCACATGCCAGATATATCTAGAAATCTAAATCACTGTGTATTTTCAGTTTAAATAGTATCATACTATGAATTGCTTTTCCCTGTAACTTCATTTTTTACTCAGAAACATGTGTTGAAGTTCTTTCCATATTAACACAGAGACAGACATTATTTTTAATCGGTATATTAATCCATGGTCTCTGTTACTATGTGTTTGTGGATCCCTGTTTGTTCCTGATCATTTACTATCAGCAGTGAAACCAACATTGGTACACAGGCATTCATGTGTGTGCTTGTATGTGAGTAAATGGTGAGAAATGGGCTTAATTTGTGTAGCCTGTGCTATTTTTGCTTTTAATAGATGTCACTCAGTTGTTCTCTACATGGGCTGTCCCAACTCGTTCAATGGTCCTTTCAATTCAATAAGACACCGATGTTTTCTTAACATCCCACGTACTTTCATATCTGTTTGCTTTTGCTTGAATTGTTACACCAGATTTTTTGGAGTAAAAATCTTTGGAAGCAGTTATAACCAAGGTTTAATATTACCTCTCCACTAAATTGTTTTTCCAAACTTTTAGTCCATAATCATGGCAGAAGTAATGGAATGCTTTTCTTTGATTTTCTTAGTATCTTCTATTTATTCAGTAGCACTTATGATATAGTGTAGTCGTTAGTATATTATACCAGGTGAGGGGGAAAAAGAATTCTCTTTTCCTCACCCGCCATGAGGTTTATGGCTGGTACCCCTGTAACAAAAGACAGAATTTTTAAAAAGTATAAAAATTTATTTCATTTACTTGGCATGGAATTTAGAAATAAGTTCCTGAAGACCCAGGGAGAATTGTAGTCTCATGCTAATGAAGAATGGACAATTATAGAAGAGGGATTTGATGAAAATGTACGATATAATGGTAGTAAATTAGAGGGCATTTAGCAAGGCTATTTGTTCAGATTCTTTTTGGGTCTCTGTAGGACTCCTTCCCTCCGGGTGTGGGGCTGGATCTTCCCCACGTGGAAGTACTGTAATATAACTTGCTTTTGGAAAGGTGGACCAGAGAGTTCATTAAGGCCAGCTCTCATACAGAAGAGAGAGAGTCAGAGTGACCCTCACAGTTACCATATTTCCGAGTAGTGTGTTCTGAGCCATGACATAAATGAGACACAGTTGAGCTGTGAGTTCCTGGAGATAAGATGTCCTCTGCGATTAGATGATGATGTACCTACAATCTGTCCTCAACTGCTGGTCAGCTGCCACGCAGGGCCTCAAGGCTCTGGAAATTATCTTTCTCTCTCTCTCCTCTCTCTCCCTACCTCCTTTCTTCCTTACCTTCCTTCATTCTTTCCTTCATGGTGGAATAACAACATAATAATGTGAGTGATTAACACGAAAGACACACATTATATCAATCACCACTCAGAGTGTTGGAATAAATTAAATTTAAATAGATCCCTCCCAGTGCTTTAGCAAATGAATATGATTAACCGCTCTATGTGGTTATTGCTTGTGTGCTTTACCACATTAAGTGTGTTTCTGTATGTATATACATAATATATACATCTTTAAATATTCTGAATATGGAAATGAATCACTGACTCCAGCAGACCCATTACAAATGAATTCATATCTCAATTAAATTGAGTTGTAAACCACACAGTTGATTACCCTGAAGAGCTCATTTTAAATGCATATGCTTCTTAATGGCTCCAATGGGAAGAGAGGCCTTCACCAGTGATGAATGTCACAACTTTTAATTGAAAGAAGGTTATCTAAAATGTTAAGGTTACATAAGATGCTGTCGAAGCAGTTATGACTTTATAAATTTATAGTCTGGATGTTCTGGTCAAAACAATTTTCTTAAATTGGAAGGGAAAATAGGACATGTGCAAATGAGTTCCTCTATACTGAGGAATATTTTTGTTAAGATTTACTCTTATGACATTTTTAACAATTTTATCTTTCTGTAATTATAGCTCATTTTAGAAGCTACGGTTTTTTCATCGAATGCTACTGTTGCAGTAGATGACATCATGATATCAAAGGAATGTGAAATTTTCTCTAAGTCACTTCCAGGAACCAGTGTAGAAAACAAAGGTAAGTTTTTTCTTGTGATTATTTGTGTTTTAAATGTTTACTTAATTAGGTCTTCTTGATATCAAGATATAAAATATATTAAGGTCACTAATACAATACTTAACACAAAATCTGGGTTATATCATATGCGCTGGACACTTAAAATATACTTTTTTTATGGCTCTGTGGATTGAATGCACAGTGTTGCACTGCGCTCCAGCCCCAGCTCCTATTTTAGTTTTTGTTTTGAGACAGGGTCTCCCTAAGTCCCCAAGTCTCTTGGGCTGGCTGTGAATTCGTGACCTTCTTGGCTCACTCCCACGCTGTGCTTGGATTACAGCCGTGCACCGCACACCCAGCTCATACAGCCAATTTTTATTTCTTATTTTGAGACAGTCTTGTACATTGCTAAGTTGCCCAGGCGGGGTTGGAATTTAGCACCCTCCTGTCTCAGTCTCTAAGAGTGGGACAGTAAATATGTACCACCGTGTCCACCTTTTCTTTTTATTTTAAAACTAAAAGTATGAAATATCACATTCTAAGCTTTAGGCTTTCGTTCAGTTATGTGGAAGAGATTCTTCTCTTGGAAAAATTTAGCTCAATATTTTGTTTAAATATATTTCCCACTAAATATATTGTGATCTCTTCACACACAGATTTTTTTAATTATAAAAATTATGAAAGAATTATAGTTATTTTGCATGTTTCCGGATACTTCTATAAAGTTTCACTATTCTACTGATGTACTTTGCTATTTCAAATGAGCATGTCATGAAATTCATATTTTAAAATCACTCAGCAGTTAGAAAATTATATTTGGAAAAATGACCTGAAGCCAGCCAAAAACTTAAAGGTTGACCCCACAATTCTTTGCTTACACTTAAAACATATTTTTAAGAAGAAAACGGAGTTTGGCTAATTCTTTGCTTAAATTTTTTTGTAGAGAATCTCAATTAAGAGCCAAAAGGATTGTTTGTCCTGTGGAAAGTGGGCATTTTTTGTATTCTGCACTTCAGTTTCCTTAAACAATATTTTTAGTGAGAAAAATTGCATTCTTACGAAAGCTAAATATACTCATTAGGAAAAACTTGGGAATTAGATTAAAGAAATTCTTTTAAAATTAATTAGTTTAAAATTGTACCATTTTGGGAGTACAGTGACATACTTTAATACATACATACGTTGTGTTATAGTTAAATCAGGGCAAAATTTAACCTCCCTGAACATTTAACATTTTTTTGTTTATCACAAATAATTGTACCTGTTTGTGGGGCAGTGCGATGTTCAACTACCTGTGTACAGTGTATGCTCAAATCAGGGAAATTAACATTTCCATTTCCTTATTACTTTGACTTGGAGCTTTCAAGCCCCTTTCTTCTAGTAATTCATAAAATATATAAAAGTTACCGTGAACTGTAGTTGCCCCACTGTGCTGTAAAACCCTGGAACTTACTACTTCTGTATAGCTGGGTTTTGTGTCTTGTTATGCACCCTCCCTGTGAAACCCCTCCCCTATGCCTTCCTCAGCCTCTTCATCTCTATTATATATTTCTGTTGACTTTTTAAAACACTAACATATTAGAACATGGTATTTTTCTGATTTGTTCAACTTAACATAATGATCTTTACTTCAACCCATTCTACTGAAAAGTCTATCACCTGTTTTTATGGCTGGATAATATTCCACTGTGTATGTATAGATTTTCTTTATCCATTCATCCATTGATGGGCATCCAGGTTGATTCTGTATTTTAGCTATTATAAATAATGGCTTTAATAAAAGATCCCTTACCAAAGACATCTTGTATTTCCATATATTGTGTAATTTTGTGTGCTACTATTGTATATGAGAATGTATGTTGTACGTGCATAAAAAAATCTTTCTAATCTTGTACATATGTGCGCATGTGTATGTGTGTATGTTTGTTGTGTGGCTCTGATCAACTCTGATAAATTCAAAGCCACAGATTTAATGATTCAAGAATTTTCAGTGGTTAACAAGCATTTTTTTATGTTTATTAAAACATTTATTTGTCCTAATTGAATACCTCTGCAATAAAATCAGAATTGTAGGCATTAAAATTGACCTTAAAGAGTTGTCACTAGAGATTTAGAGGCAGGAAGGTTTGATAGATGATAGCATTCCCCATCCATCATAAGAATCATAGCCAATGTACCTATAATAAAAAGTTAAGAGAAAAGCATAACACGTTTAATCAAAGTTTTACATGATATAGGAGCCTTCAGAAACGAAGCCCCTGAGACCCAGGGCAGATTGTCTACATGTATGTTTTGGTTCCGTGAAGAATGGACAGCCACGCAGAAATGTGATTGGACAATGGGTGGCAGTGAAGGGGAAGGGCGGCCCAGCAAGGTCTATCTGTTCAAATTCCTCTTGGCCTCCTGTGGAGCATTCCTCCTTGCTCTTTGATCTGTCTGGAGTGAGGGTCTTGCTTATGAAGAACTTTCCAAAATTAAGTTAGAATTCATTTGGGCGTACCTCAGTCCAAATACCAAATCAGTATGTTAGAGCATAAATCTGAATAGGCCAGAATTACATGAATGATTACTGAAAGACTAATGGTTTTACACAAGAAAAAATATGCTTCTTAGTGTTTCGAAAGTATGCCTAGTAAGCAATTATTGGACCTCTTTCTGGAGTTTAGCATTGCTAGTGGACGGAAGGTTAGAAGAGACTTGGAAGAAGAATTTAAAAATGTTCCCTGTCTCACAGGCAATGAAATGAATTTATGGGACATGATGGCCAGAGGTTTCCTATGATCCTGTCCTCGGACTGAGGCTTTTTAAGGCTTTAAGTGGCATACAAATGTCTCGCCGCTTCAGAGCAATATTGGCATAGTGAGTAGCACTGTATATTTAGATTTGAAGTGTAACACGCATGATTAAAATAGCAAGTGGTACTCTGCTTTGGCCTTTTGTCTAGCATCTTTACTTTCAGCACATTTAAAAACTAGTGTTGATGGAAACACTATACGTTCCATTTATTTGTTGAAAGGGGAGATAATGGTTTATCCTTTTGATCTCCGTTTGAAGCTGGATCTGTGTTGTATGAGGACAAGGACTGTATTTTATCGAACAGAGGTCTGTGTTTTTACACTTGAACACTGATTCAGGGCGCATGAAGCCAGTTGTGAATGAAGGCACTTATTCACTCAGCTTCAGTTGATGTGTACATGTTTACATTCTGAATGTAAGGTGCATACTACTCAAGTGAGTACTATTTAATGCAGACTGTCAAAATTGAGACTTGTACACAGGGGAAACGATGTGCTGGTAAGAGCAAATTGGAATAGCCTTAAATCAGTAGCAGTGAGCAAAGGCTTCTTTAATTTACAGTCAGAGTATAAAATTTGAAATAAATGCAAGATTGAACTCAAACATGTTGAACAAGAATGTATTATAGCAGGCCACAGATGAATACTACATGTTTACAATTATAGGAGGTATTTAAAATAGTCAAATTCAGAGTAAAACAGTAGAGTGGAGATTTCAGGGGCTAGGGGAGAAGGAGATGAAAAGTTATTGATTAACAGACATAAAGTTTCAATCAAATAAGATGAATACACTCTAGAGATCTGCTGTACAATATTGTACAGCACCAACAATTATATACTTAAAGGTTTGGTAGAAGGCTAGATCTTATATTGTATTCTTATCACAATAAAATAAAGTTTTAAATAATTTATTAAAAACATTCCTTTACTAAATATTCTTAGATATTGTTATACTTACTCTCATTCTAAACAGTTCCCATTCCAGTACAACTAACAGCAGAAGACTACACAATGCTAAAAAATGTTCTTTCAATGACAGTGGTTTAGAAATAATTGTATGATCACAAAATTATAGATCATGGCCAACTCTTTATATATATATTTTTTCAAAAATGTTTTAATTTCTCCTTTTCCAGGCCAGTACATCCATTTTCCTGAATTCTGTTTAAATGCTTCCAAAGTTATCTAAGCATGCATCCCTAGAAATCAGTGAAGAAAAAGAGTTAGTGGGGTAGATATGTTTTTGTGAAAGTATTTAAAATAATTATACTGTTGAATGCAATGAGGAAAGGCAAGAGGGAAGCTTGTAAGAGTATAACATTTTATTGATTACCAACACCCAGTGTGAAAGCCAAAGTAGTTTTCAGTCACAATCCAGAGGGTCGTGGACATATTCCTCAGGTGTGCTGGAATCTAGGGGCGGAGAGCCTCCTTCTATATTCCACAGAGTGCAAAGGTGAGAACGACGGGAAAAATAATAAATACTTTTATGTGCCAGTACATTTGCAAAGTATTCATGCTGTGAGCCTACCCAAAATCTTCAGGAGTGTCTGACTGGTCTATACCAAGAGATTGGTAAAGAATGAAGTGTGATGCTTTCTCTTCAGAAACTTGGTGTGTTAGAGAGTGCTCAGAAATAAATCCAAAGATACAGTCAATTAACTTTCGATAAGGCCCCCAGGAGGACAGAATGTGAAAAATATAGTTTCTTCAATACTGGAAACGATTCTGGAAAAACTGGACTTTCATGTGCCAAATAATGACAATGTACCCTGATCTTATACACAGAAATACGTTTCTGAATGGATAAAAGACCTAAGCATAAGATTGCACCATAAAACTCCTACAAAAGAATGTAGGGGAAAGCTCTTTAATGTTAGCCTTGGTAGTGATTTTTGGATATTGTACTGCAAGGTCAGGCTCCCAGAGCAAAAGTGAGTCGTTGTGGTATGTGACTGTGGCACAGCTCAAAGGATGAAAGATTACTTGGAGTCAGTGTCCAGTGCAAACTCCAAGAGGGCCCTGAAGGGCTGTCTTTAACCAAGACCCCTCAGTGTGAGACAGCCCCAACTGAAGCTTCTTTGGCCTTTTATTTATGGAAGCAGGAAGCAAGGATCAAAGAAAAAGTAGTCTGGGCAGAACTCATGTAGAGGACAGGGGAAGAACAATGGGACAGTCAGGATGGCCTGTTAAATGACTGACTTTGGGACTAATTTAAATAATAAAAGAGTATAGGGAGGACAAAGGCCAGAGCACTCATTCCTTCAGGCAATGCATACCCAGTAGGCTATCTTCTAATCTTTAACCATGCCTTCCAGGAGGTTTTGGGCTTGTGGCTCCACAAGACCCTTACCTCTGCATTTCCATCTTGTACATACCTCTGGCCAACAGCCCCACAGTAAGTTAACCAGTTTGTCAAACTAAAAAGCTTCTGCACAGCATAGGGAATAACAGGATTTTTTCATGTTGGGAAAAAATATCTGCAAACCACATACCTGATAAAGATATTTAAAATTTAGAAAAAACACATTCAGCATAATAGCAAAACAACCTGATTAAAAAATGAGCAAGTAAGGTGAATAGAGTTTTCCCCAAGAAGACAAAAATAGCCAACAGGTATATGAAAAGGTGCTCAATATTATTAATCATCATAGAAATGTAAATCAACCTGCAATACCCTCTCACAACCTTTGTGATGGCTATTATCAAAAACTCAAGAGATCACAATCAGGGTATGCAAAAAGAGAACGCTTAAACATTGTGCGTGGAAATATAAATTAGTAGTGTTATTATGGAAAAAGTTACAGAAAGTAAATGTAGAACTGTTGTATGACCTAACAGTCTCTCCTGTGGGCATATATCCAAAGGAAATGAAATCACAACCTTGTAATCTATTCTGTCATGTTTACTATAGCATTAGTCATAACAACCAGGATATGGAAGCAACCTAAGTGTCCGTCAACAAATGAATTGATAAACTGTGGGGTGTGCATGTATAAAATGGAATGTTTTTAAGTCTTAAAAAGGAGATCCTGCTCTTTGGCACAACATGGATGAACCTAGTGGATATTATACTGAGTGAAATAAGGCAAACATAGAAATATATTGTTTGGTCTTACTTATGTGTGGAATCTTTGAAAGATCATATATGCATAGATGTAAAAAGTGGTTATGCAGCCAGAGGGAAAGGAAATGACAGAGATGTAGGCAAGAGCAGCTGATACGTAAGACAAATCTCGAGGTATAATGTGTAACACGAGGCCCCTAGTCAACATACTCATATAGACAGACACACACACACCTAATGATGTGAAACACAGATACTTGCAGTACTATAGTAGATGTTTTACTGTCTGTATGTACCCATAAATACTGTGTGCCTTAAATACACATAAAATTAAAAATTTAAAAATCTTAGTTTAATAGGTAAAAAATAATTTAATAGTGTTTTAAATATAAAGAGAAGAATGGTATAAAAATAGCTGTTATAACTCCAGAGAGTTGGAGAATGTAGTCAAACAATGTAAATAATATTTTAGCAGGAATTTCTTAAAATGTTGTCCAGTATTTTGCTGCTGTAAGAAGCTACATATGTAGGGAAAATTTTGCCAGGGATTAATGACTGTGTTTGTCTCTGATACACATTAAGGCTTTAACCAATGTCCATGATTTTAAAACCTCGTGTAGAGTTTTAATCATCCAAGCAAATCCAAGAGGTTGGAGTGATATTATCCTCATTTTATATAGTTGACTGTCAGTTAATGTCTATTCAGGAGGTAGAAGACTCTACTGGGCAGTTTGCACAATAGGGCAAATTTCATGTAAAGAAGCTTTACAGGTAAAATGTAGTTAACTACAGAGACGTACAGAAGAACAATAACGAAGAAAGGAGTGACCTCTAGGGCTGAGGCAGAAAAGCTAAAAAGGAACAAATGGTTGGGTGCACTGTCTCTGCACCCCAACAGTGAGACTCAGACCTTTCACAGTGACTGGGCCCAGCAGAAGGAAGAGGAGCGTGCTGAGCTGCCACGGTCTAGATTTGGTGACAACCAGTAGACCAAGGGTGAGGTTATTCACCATGATGCCTGCAAAACTCACCGAAGGATGACTGTAAGTGGACGTGATTTTCATGACTCACAGTCATAGTGCAGGACCTAAAACAAGCAAAATGCTAGAACCAAAAAAAAAAAGTTCTTTCTCTGCTACTAACAAAACCTGACATTGTCTGGGTTACTCAGAAGAGAAATAAATACTCGTAAAGCCAGTTCTAGTATCTCAAAGCAGGTCAAAGCAGAGTGGATTTGCAACTGATGCATGACAGATTTATTTATTTTTTATTTATTATCATTATTACTTGGCATGTTTGCCTAATTCTACATGGTCCATAGTAGGTGGAACTCCTACATTCTACCCCCAGGCAGTTTGCCTGTGGAATCCACAGTCTTAACTACAGATGGCACAGACTTTCTGTCTTTTCACAGTTGCTATGACGTTGAGCAGGGTACTTGCTGGAAACCATGAAGATTCACTGTCCTGAGTAGTTGGAGCAACAGGAGGTTTGATGCCAGTGATCAGGCTTTACCTTTGGGGAAGAAATCATGTTCTTCCTCTCCTAGGCGATCAAATGTTAACAGCAAATACTGTCCAGGGCCTAGACTTTTAAGGGACTAATGTTCTTTAAAAATACTATTTCATCTTCTCTCCTTAGTAATTATTTCTTTAACCACATTATAGTTTACGAATCTGAAATAAGCTGGATTGTCTTCCATTCTTCAAGTGTGTTTCAAGTTCTGGAAAGGCAGGTCACTGTTCAGTGAACTCACAGTCATAGAGAAATGAGCTCAAAAATGAGTAAGTGAATGCTAAATGTCTAAAGTTTTATTTTGGTTTGTTTGGCTGCTTTTTTTTTTGGAGAGCTAATTTTATGTTGTGAATTTGTTTATTCGTAGAAATGCTATGAATAGTTCTATTTTTATGAATCCTTTCAGTAAAGATTCTGTCAGTGAGTTGAAATGAGATAAAAAGACACTGAAAAATTTAGAGTAGTCTTTTTTCTTTTCTTCTCTTTGTAGTAGAAGGTTAAAAAGAAGCACACAGATTTTAGATTGAGATTCTAAATAGCATGGAACTAACCAGTGTATTAATTTTCCCCTGGAGATTTTACGTGTGTGAAAAATGAGTTTTTGGTAAAAAGAAAAAAACAATGCCAGGATTTTTATTCATGAATATAAATCATCCCAGAAATTAACATTGCTATTCTAGAATTTCAAACACTTAATATTGCCATGTAATTATTCTTTTTCTTGCTTTCACAAACATCTTTTACCCACTTTATTTTTCTTTTATTTGAGAGTGATCATGGCCTGTCTCAAAAGAATTACACAGCTCACAAAGAATTTAGGTTTTCAGTGTCTCTGAAATATCTTCAAAAGTTTTAGAAAAAAATATTAAATATAAATTTGAAGAGTTTTTTTTAAATGGTAGAAGAAAGTACCAGGTTTATTAAAAATGTTTGAAGCTACACAAGATATGATATTTTATAAAATTTGATAGCTTTGGGTAATTTAACTGAATATTTCTGTATTTGTTTATACTATGGTAGAAAAGTACAGTTAAGTTGTAACCTAGGTGTACATATGTTCAGACCCCCTACACTCTCTGCCATTTGAAATACTGCACTGGGAGGCTGAGGCAGGAGAATTACTGAGTTTGAGGGCCCTTGTGCTACATAGCAGCAACAACAGAAACAAACCAGCAAAAAGATAAGAACAAAATGAAAAACAAAACGGAAAAACCACTGGCCAGGGTGTCAGATTTCTCCAGTTATTTATTCACATTAACTGAAGTCCAGTCGTGTGTTGCTGACCCTGGGGATATGTTCTGAGAAACGTGTTTGGCAATTTTATCACTGTAGAAACATCTTATGGTGTATTTACAACTTCCATGCCAAAAGGCTGCAACATCTCCAAGTGAAGTCTATTTTGAAATTTGCTTTCATTTTTTCATGGTTCTGAAGGTACTACTCATAAATTTTATCTTTTTGTAAACAAGTATTTAATTTTCTCAAAGACTCAAAAGCTAAAATCTCAAAGATTTTAGTAGGCAATTGCTCCTTTACCTAGTGCTTTTTTAGTTAGAGAAAATAATTTTCTCATCAATGAAGATTTTATATATCAAATAGTATCCAGGACTTTTTTCATGTTGACATAGGGTAAACAGACACATGTAAACTATTTTGTTCTAACCCATACTAGGTGATACAAGTGAGAAAACCAGAATTTACTTAAACTGCTCTAGAAGTTGTAAAGGTATTTTAATATTTCCAAACAACACTTTTTGAACGTGGTAATTTGTTTCTGTCTAAAAACCATTTAGCCTGAGATGGGTGTTTTGTTTTTTTTCCTTTAACAATGTAAACAATTTCCCATTTTCCACTTTTCTATCAGCTCAAGGGTAGAACTATGTATGTCTCTGCTTAGTACTTGAATTAAATAAAGCCTGAGCAAAGACTGAGGAGTCCAGGAAAGAGGAATGGTTTATTATTTTTTGAATGTATTTACTCAAACTTAGATGCTGATGGTATTTTTCCTCCAAAGCACTATATCTGCTCAATGCAGAAGTGTAACATTGGCCAGAACCTGCAAGGCTGAGATGAAGAATAGAGCCTGAGTGATTCTGTATGTGCCGATTCTTTGCACACCGCCTCCACATCTTTTTATGTATTCATTACAGACCAACAGTAACTGTGGCATTCGGCATTGAGATTGACATATTTTCTTTCATCACTATGTGCCTCGGGATAAGGGCTGAATGTCCCATAGCAGCAGGTTCTTGTGAGATATATCTATCTATAGATATATATATATCTATAGATATAGATATATATATATAGAGAGAGAGTGTCTAGTGGTAGTATATACAATAATATATATATCGTAATGTGTGTGTATAGATGTATGTTGTACAATACATATATATATGATTCCAGTGTTCTGCAAAGTTTTATGTATATATATGTCAGACTATATATATTATAGATATTGCAGAATATTTTGTGTGTGTGTGTGTGTATATACGACTGAGAGGGGAGAGAGACTTTGAATTAAGATCTTTTTTGCTCCACATGCATCGTGAAAAATGCTTTGAGAAGATGTTCTTGATAAGATTGGAGATACTTAAACTTAATTATAGAATTAAAGACTTTTCATAATGAAACTCTAACTACAAATTTTTAGTTTACTAAAATGTAGAAAATAAAGCTCTTTGTTCTGTGCTGTGCCTTGTGTTTTTCTATAGGCCTGAATACAAGACAAAAAGTATTTCAAACCTGAATTTGCTAATCATTTGTCATCTTTTTTTTTTATTAAACGCTTATTGATAAATAGGTCCTTAGAGAAAAAAGGCATGTCTAAGTATTTTTATTATTAAAAGAAATTCTCATTCTTTGTTTCCATTTAAAAGCTAGACTCTATTTTCTATTTAGAAATAACTTCCTAAAAGACCCTAATGGAATGTTGATTCTGGGACTCCCCATTTCTGTGACATAAAAGTAAGAAGTGAAGAAAAGTCTGTTAGTTCTCATTTATTAAAATCACTGATGAACTAAGAAAAGGAAAAATACCTCTGTAGATGAGTAAAATCCAGTAAATAATTTGTACTATTTTGATCAGTCGTGGTATACATAATTATGATAAGTTATAGAAAGTCAGAATATTAGGGAAAATAGATGATACTTCTTTCTTAGGTAAAATTCTATTGAGATAAAATCTGAGTATTTATTGAGAAAGTCTTTTTCTATGATTCTTGAAGATTAAATTTTAATATATTACTAATGCTATCTATGGAAGTGATTATTGTATATCATTTATTTGAATGTTCTTGGGTTTTTTTTCCTGTAATTTCATTTTTCTTCATTCTTAGAATTATAAATTAGAATTGGCATTTTTTCGATAAGCATAAATTACTACAGTCCTGTTTTGTCCTCTGTTACCCGTGTCCGTTTTCTTTCTTTTTTCAGATTAACGTGTTTCTCTTGTAGGAGGAGAAGTTAATGTAAAGGAAGTGTAGTGACCCTTCCTTACAACACCAAGTTTTCCAAGCAGTATGTGTCTTCCTCCCTTGCAGAACTTTTTAGTGCTTTCGGTAGTGAAATGTGTACTTCTCTATCATGGTGATATAAATCTCTCTTGTTGGGGTATAGATCTAATAAAACCTAGATGCATACAATAGTATAAATACTCTCATATGCTTCTAAGGCATTTTTGTTATCCTGGATAGTGTTTGAAATGTATTTACATGTATTAACTAATTTAGTAGTAGGAACATGAGACACAAGGAGATTGAATGTTGGAGCTCCTTATATGGTCACATAGTTCAGGGTAGAGGTGAGACCACAAAATGGATTGCAGGGTTGATTTTAATTTTGTCTACTAAGTCTTCCAGGGCAATTAAGTCTGCAAGGTTCCCAAATAATGTAAATTAGAGCATAGCCATGAGGTTTTAAAGAAAAGGGATTAAAATAGCCGCATATTTCTTAAATTTCCAGTGACTATATTTCAATATTGTTTGTTCTCATCCTTTTGCTCAGTTTGTATTATAGACACAGAAAGATGTTGTTCTCTTTATGGGAAATCCAGTCAGAGAATCTAAACATATATACATAAAAGAGGCCACAATTTATTTATTGATGATCAAATCCTATTATAATAATGATTAACACCTGCTAAAAGAAATACTGGGAAGGATGCAAAGATGTTTACTTTATACACTCTGCAGTGGAGAGTAGTTTACAACTTAGTTAAGAAGATGAAAAATACCCAGAAAGAGGTCACTGGTAGAGAAGAGATGGTTTTGCCTCATTGACGGTAAGAGACAGACCCAACAGAAGGACCACTGGGATTGGGGGGGGGGGAGAAGGTTTGATAAAATTTTGAGAAGAGGCATTTTCTGACTTACATTGGAAGCTCTGTAAGGCAGGGAAAAGGTTGGCTAGGAGCATAGTTTGCAATTCCAAAATAGAATTGTTAATCAAAATCAGAGTGAGGCCAATTACTAGAAAATTTTCGCCTTAGGAGTTAGTTTTGCATTGCTGAAGTAAAAGCAGTATGTACTTCGGGAGGGGTCCTGGAGACCCAGGGGAATACTAGACACAGGCATTGTGTAGCACTGGCTGTTTTCAGGCTTGCTCGTTTATTCAGTTAATATTTGTCAAGTATTATACTGTGCTTGCTCTGTGGCCACTGACATGAGAGTGAGAAAGATTAAGTATGCTCCCTTTCTTCATAGGGATTACAGCCTAGAGGGTGAGCTATTCTACACTAACACATATGTAATTCCAATTTTTACGTTATAAAAAACTTTAGACAGATTATATCTGACAGAGTTTATCTGAAGAATGAAGAGTTGGTGAATTGAGTGCCATCCCAATCCAGACGTTCAGAGAGCTGTGCTCTGTGACCAAAAACGAGAAAATAGTAAGCTAGCTCCATTGATTGCAGCAAGCTCTTTGCCTTATCTGGGCATGGTCTGATCAGCTGGCAACCCGCGGAGAGGCCGAAGCTCAGCTGCTTTTGATTGACTGTCAAGACCTGGCAATTTTCTACAAAAAAATAAAATGCTAAATTTTTGGTTTGAGTTTGTTTATATACCAAGTTAGGAATGATCAAAATATGGAAATGGCATCAGGGCACATGAGCTCCTGATTACTTAAATGAGACATATGTAAGAATTTCAGAGTAGGTAAGAGTTATTTAGTTTTAGACTGATTTTGTGGTCGGCCCTAGTGTGGAGACATTAGGAATTTTTATTTTTTCACATTAAAAAATTGTTTATTATGGGAATTTTTTATACAATACAAACAAAAAATACAGAAACTCATTTTATGGATACAGCTAAATGCAGAATGGTGACTTTTTTGCCTCAAGAGGTCATAGTGTCCATTCTTAGTAAAACAAAGAGACTGTAGGTAAAACGGGTTGAGTGTTAGCATCACGATTTGCCTAGAAATGATCTGTAAATGCACCCCACACACCGCTACTTACCATAAGGTGTAAAAAAGGAGTTAAAGGAAGTTTCCTTATTGGGTTCTATCCTGTAAAAAGACACAACATTCTATTTTAGCAGGGCCATGTATGGAAAATATCTAAATTAAATGTTACTACAAAAATGAAGCAGTAATGAGATTTTGGCTACAAGGATACTAAATTAGAATAATATAAGTAATCTGAAACAAAACAAAAAGCTCCTGGCACACTGTAAGTATATAGGTTTTCTTTTCCATGTGTATTTTTAAACAACAGCAGTGTCAAAAAATAGTGTCGACAGTGTTAAACTAAATTAATTATTGTATAGGCTGCACTGAATGGAATCTCTGCATTATCATAGAGAAGTGTAGTTTGTATCATGTTGTGGCAATTTAGTCTCAAAGAAAACCTTCCAGAGTCTTTTTATTTTGGAATATCCTGCAGACAATGAAACCACCAGAACATGATTGTACAACAGTAAAATGTTGCATTAAATTTAAGACATCTATGTAATAGTAAAAAAAAAAAATGTAGAAAGGTACCTGGAGCTGTTATTTTCTAATTACACAGCACCTTAGACCAGTGATGGTGAACCTTGTAGAGACCTGGTCCCCAAACTGCACCCCAAAACCCACTTAGTTATGGCAAAATGCCAACACTGCAGTTAAATCTCAAAACTGAAGTTTTAGTGTAGAAAAAATAACTTAGACAACTCATGATGTCCTCACAGAGAGGGCTCTATGGGTCAGCTACAGCGTGTGTGCCAAGGGTTTGCCGTCACTGATCTAGACCATTCAAGGCATCTTGATCTCCACCAGGAACAACAAAACAATAATTTTTGTCATGCTGTTAAATCCGTCATTATGGATTTAAAAACTGGCGCAAATTAGTCAAACTGATCCAACAAACCCTGAGTCCAAGCTGGTGTATTGGCAACTGGTGATCAGTGAGAGTTTAAAAGATCTTCCCTTTCTTCTTGTTCTTTTCCAAGGTTCTTGAAAAGTTCTGTTTTTCTAAAATTTGTTTCTGAGCTTCCCAGCTTGCTTTCTTTTCTTCAGACTGATGATGTTTCTCTAATTTTTTGTGCTGCGCTTCCAAATTCTTTTTCATTTGCTGATGGTGCTGCTGGAGCTTAGCTTCAGAGTTCCTCAATTTTTGAACTTTTTCTTTGACCTTCATTGCAAACACTGGCTCCATCTCTATCTTCTTGTTGCCTAGGTGCACCCTCTTTCTTCTTCCATTGTGCCAGAGGAGCATAATAAAGCTGCCCTTTTTTCTTGTTGTTGTTCACTCCATTGTAAGTCACAGCTGCCAGTTTTCTGTGTCTGTAGTTCTCATAGTGCACTTTATTGGTGACATCTTTCAAGTCCTGCTTCTGCCTCCTTATCAGCATAATTCCTAGAATTGTAAATCACAATGTTCATCATTTTCAATGTCAGCCACAGTCCAAGGACACTGCTTTCCTCTGACCTTTTTACCATTTACTTCAGTGATAGTATTACTGCCTACCACTGCAAGAAGCAAAGGGTCTTTTATCTTTCTAACCAGCTTATTTTCTTCTTCGTCACCTGTTTATGGAAATTCATATATTTTAATTTTATGTTCTTGGATTTCTTTCATTATCTGCTTTTTAAACTGTTAGCATTTCTCTGAAGTGTTTCAGCTTTGGCAATAAGTAGGATGATGTTTACTTTCTAATGCAAATGCTTCATAAACTCAGTATCGAGTGGTTTAAGTCTGTATCCTGAAGGAGCAGTGAAGTATAAACAACACTGCACCCTGTTTTCAGGCATCTGACGTTTGTTCACTTGTGATTCTGCATTTAGGTAACCCTCAAACTTACTATCAATAGAGTCAGTCACAGGCTGCCAGGAATTACTGTTATCCACTGCATCTCCGCATCTTGTTGTGAGCAGCAGATAACACCACCTTCTTTGACTAAAACTTTGGATTGTTTCACCTCTACAGTCTTTTTTATTCTCTGGGAAGGGCCTGGATACTCTAGAGAATATAAAATCTGTGAATAGTGAGTTGAATAATATTGATTTTTCTCAGTCCAGATTCTCATACTACCATAAGTGTGAATTCACACCCTTTGTTCACTTATTTTCTGTATACTTGATTTGAGAGATTGGCAAATCCCACGTGGCCTTCAAGGCTCTTCGATCATTTGCTGACACTAATCACCACAGGTATGTATTTCTTGAAATCATCTGATTCATGAAATGAAATAAAAATGTTGAGTTTAAAGCAGTTTTTTCATAAATTTCTTGAAGGTTCTCAAGATCAGTGTCAGTCAGCACACAGTATAGTATCTTTCTGTTGGACCCATTATGCCACGTCCGATCATGGCACTTCAGAGTTGCACGGGTTCCTGCTTCTTGCCTCCATTGCCATGGTGACATCATGGATGCTTCTCTTCTGAGGGGCGATGGTCCTCATCCTGACTCACATCCCCTCCCCTGCCCGTCCAGCCCCGGAAGCCCCCAGGTGCACGTCGCAGCCCCGCTTACGCTTGGCTGCGCTTACGCTTATGCTTACGCATGCACACATGGGATGCCAGGCTGCTATCTGCTCTAGTCGGGGCTTCTGGATGGAGCTAGGAGCTTTTTCATAGGTTAAATTCTGGAAGAGAAATGACTAAATTTGAATACTTAAAGCGAAAGGGGATTTTCAAACAGAAGAAATAGACTTGTTGAGGCACTAAAACTGGTGAGGGAGGAAGAAGGTGACCTCGACTTATTAAACACACTGAACTGATAGTAGCTCAAGTGTACAGACGAGCGAGCATAGAGATTGTTGGGGACTCGCTGCCCATGTTAAACTCAACGGCGTTACAGTTTTGAACATTATACTAAATAGTGGAGAAGCAGTTGCACAATATAATCAAGTTTGAATGCTTGTGTACTTTAAGTTTTTAAACTCTGGCTGCAGTTCATAGAATGGATTTGAAGTTGGGAGAGTTTAAGAATAAATTTAAGATTATCATGGCCTAAATTGATTTTAGAGATATGTGCTAATAAAAGTTTAAGAGGTAGAATAATGAAATACTTGGTGATTGAATTTTGGGAACAAGAGAAAAGAAAAGGGATAGTTAAGTCATGCAGTTCCGTTTTTACCTTAAGTCACAGTGTATAGAATGAGACCAAGAAGGACCTCAATTGAGGTAGGAGGTCATTATTGTCAGCAGCTTGGACCGTTCTTGTACCATCAAGAAACAGTGGGAGAAATAATAGTTGAATTCTCTGACATAAAGAAAGTAATTGAGGGACTCCATCGTGGGCAGGAGGCTTGAGCTTGCAGGTCAGGCCACTTCC